>JAUMHN010061954.1:0-27048 GCA_032360265.1 Heliamphora ciliata
TATCCATTTAAAAATATTTATTCTTAGAAAATGAATTATGAAAATCATCAAAATCAAATTAAAAAGCCCTTGGGCTAACAACTTCCCTACTGTTGGTATGAATCTTACTTCTCAATTTATCGGATGTGTGGGTTAGCTATGAACTAGTTTGGGGAAGTCTGAATTCTATTACATGGTGGTGTCGTGAGTCCCTTGGTGTGAAGCTGTTACCCCTAACTGTAGATTGCTGATGGCATAGTTCTACTTGTCGAGTCCTTTGAAAAGATGTAGTTGGTAGTACAAACCCTTAACCATTCTAGTAGTCTGGGGTCTTGATCTTCAAAATTTTGTTAAACGCGGACATTAACAGGTATTTTAAGTCGTAATGTTGAGAAAAGATCTGCCTCACGATTCGAAGTGGTGTTAAGAGGTTCCCGTGCATTGTCCTAGTTTTCCGTGAAAGCGCTAAAGCCTAATGACGTATTATTCTGATGATCGTTGTTACTCACAGATCTACGGGGTAAGGTTTTAAAGGTCGATAGGCAAAAATATGTGCGGGGTTCAAGAAGGATAGTTAGCTCAAATTTTATTTATTTATTTATTTATTTTTTAGTCTCAAGGAAAGCGATCATAGGGCGGTGAATGGGTAAGAGTTTAGCTGAGAAATTCGAATAGTATAAGCACGAGGCGTAGCTGGGGTTAGGGTGGAACCCAGATGGTTAAAAGATAGGATGGATTATGGTAAGGTGTCAAGGCTAAGGCAATCACCGTTGACCTAATTTGAGAGGTCGGTTGAGGCTTAGATGCATTGGAGATAAGTGATCAACAATTAATGAATATTATTAAAGAGGATGTTTTCGGGACCAATCTGTGCAACATCAGACCTTGACACAAAGGCTTGAGAAAGGAACTCATAATGATGAAGTTGCAGGGTTCCAACAGTGATTTTCGTAGAACTTAGGCTACTCCAAGTGCTTCATCATCTAGGGGTTCGTTAACTTGTCTGTGGTTCGATCGTTTATTAGCCATTCTAAGAGAGTGTTAAGATTTGGGGGATGTTTCAATTCTTGATTGTTTTCATATTTTGGGATCTTGTGGAATTTAGTTTGAGATTATGAGATAGCTTATGAAGAATTCAACAACAATTATTTACATTTCATTCAAGCACACAACTAGTACAAGGTTCTCAAAAGGTTATAAAACACACGCACAATATCCACTGAAGGAAAGATACAACACTTAACATGCAAAGGTCTAGACAAATAGAAGCGGATAGAAGTAGCAAAAAACTGAGTCACGCCCTCACATTGCCTCATAGATACCGTAGCAGCGCCACTACACTTCCACGTGCCAAAAGTCTTTCGTTCCCATGCGAGCCCTGTTGATTATGTCTACTGGTATCTCTAGGTATATTTTTGGATTGCTAAATTCGATTGTTGGGTCACGTGGATTGACGATTTTTCTCGTCTCTGGGTTTCTGTGCCTGCATCCACCTCGCATCCATCTTGTCTCCCAATAGACCTTTGAATCCTGGCAGAACCTTCAGACGATAGGTGGTCTCGTCACATTTCTCTAACATTCTCAATGAACCCATGTATCTCGGGAAAGACTCAGGCTTTTTCCATTTCCACGTCTTGTCTGGGAATACTCTTGCATACACCCGTTCTCAAACATGTTAGTCTTCGCAGTAATCTTGGTGGCTCAGTAGATTGTTGCGCCCGTTGCTTCATCATCGTCCATCTCTGGTGGCGGTGCCTCTAGTGGATCATAAAAGAAAGCGATGGCTCGCTCTTAATTTTTGCTTTTATCATCCTCAGGTTCCTCCTCATCCTTTGCCTCAACATATGCCTCATTTCCTACCTCATCTGGTTCTTTATCTGCTCCTGCTTTCTCGGCCTCTTCTCCCTCATGAACTGGCCACTCATATGGGAACATCCATGCCAACGAATATACACCTATCAGGTCTTGTTCTTCAATGGGTTCTTTCTCTGGGTCTGAGTCTTCTGGTTCAGGTGCTGCCCATGGTTCTCCAGTCGGCTCTGTGACAGACGCCATCCTAATATAAGAGACGATTAGGAAGAGAAACTTAAGGAATGGATTTCAAGTTTTTAGAATTATAAGTGATAAATTAATAATATTGGCACTCTACAGAGCTTTGACGCTACAGAACTCGTAGTCTACCATAACCCAAGGCCTAAAGGTTCACTAAACCTAGGCTCTGATGCCAACTATGATGTCCCGTCTTTTAGGCACGTCGGGACATACATAAATATAATTAAATGGGATACTTTAACCATTCATTCATAGTTACATATGATAAGTATTACATCATTAAGAGTTTTGAGCTGATCAAAAGTACATAGTTATTACAGTTTCACGAAAGATACAACAATAATTACAATAAACCCATGAAAACTGAACAAAAAGAACAAAAAATGGTAACATTCAATCTTTCAGCTAGCATTGTCGGGGTCTGCTAGCTCCTACCACTCACATTGTTCTTCAAATCCTTCTCTTTCTTCAGGGACAATTTCCTCAAAGAATTCTTCCTCCTCACCTATGGCACGAATGTCATGAGCCAAAACCTAGTAGAAAACACTCTAAACATCTTAACCACTTTCATAGTAAAATATTCTACAACGCAAATCATTTATCATCCAGTATAACTTAAAGTCCAAGAGACAAACAAATATGACAATTATAGCATAACAAGCATATATAAGAACAAGTGTACAAGTATGTGTTGCAATGAAAGTGCTCAACCCGACATATACCCAGAATCATAACACGAATTCCACACCAAGAGTTTTTAGACTAGACTTTATGGGAGTTGATCACAAAAGCCATCATCGCACATTGTTGTGAATAGTAAATGCTTGCTTAGGCTTCATGCCTCAATTGTTTTACTCAATGGCAACGGCGTGGGGTCCGAGCCCCCTTTTGGGTCACCAAATAATCTTCCTACGTATAATAAATTGGTTTGTCCCACCTTAAGACTCGTGATGCCTTTACCGGTGTCAACCCAAAGTCTTTGCTATCGAAACTAGAATGCTAGTGACGAATCCGTGGTGTCCAACAATATCCATAATAAACAATTGTTTTCTTTTTTAACACCGGGGACATGCCCAGGGTGTTTAGAGGGAATATTACACCCTCTATTTGAGATTTGAGTAAGGCTGGAAAGTCTCCTCCAACATAACATAAAAAAAATCTTCCGCGATCTTATATACGATACCACCAGACGCACTCTTGCCTTTTTCGGAGTCAAAACTCTCCTCTCCAGTGGGACCGGCTGGGTCCCCATGCCCCCCCGTGTGGCGACATGGGGGCGAGCTTACTTTACTTTAAAATTGAACTACACTTTAAGGAACTACACTATCGATTCAGTAGAGCGCTCCTGCGCGAGTAGGCTTTTTGGCTTCCTTCCTTTCATTGCTTGTCCTCACATAGCTTTTCGTCTCCTTGATAGCTGGAAGTTCTCCAAAAGTATGAAAAGCTGGAGGACTTTGTACCATTCAAGTATGGCAGCTTGAGGTCTCCTATTTCACTTTCACCAGCCATTGGGAACTCTAATCAACTTTCATTTAACGGCCTTTCTGACTCGGCCTGGCCCGGTCGCCCTACGCGACTGGCGCTTCAAAAGGCGAAACTCTCGTCGTAGTTTGGCGACCTAAGGGGCGGACACTTTTTTTTATTATTCCAAAACAGTTACAAAAATGACTACCAGGAACGCACTAGACTTAGAGCCGAGAAAAAGAACAACTCCAATACATCTCAACCCCCAATGGTAGATACGAAAAAGACTCCAATATACCGAAATGCAAATGTGACAATGCCCATGATACGTCTCATGTACAACTATTTATAGCATGGCACCTAAGCATGGTATAACATAAGGTACAACTCATTAAAGCATGTAGTACAAATTTGTGAAGCACAGGTTACAATTCATAAGACGTGGATTCAACTTAGCGGCATAGATTTTAATCATCAAATAATCATTCTAATACACTAATCATCGAATATAATTTAATTAAAGCCTATACTTTAGGTCCGACAAGATAACATGTCACTACACACTTAATAAAATTAAGGTAAATGTTCATGTGTTAATTTAAAAAATATAGCAGTGTTTTGGGGTATCTAGACATGGAGTTAAGTTCTGATTTTTGGATACCATTTAGATAAACATATTTACTACAACTTTTATATTTAACACTATGGTCAGATCCTAAGGCAAAGAGGTCATTTGTTTCATTTACGATGCAGAGAAAAGTATAAAAATTGGGCCTCAGTTGGTCTTAGATTTGGGGCATCAAATCATGGGTTATGGATTTAATATTTGGATATGTTCTACTTTAATGTGTCTCCTACAAGTTTTATGAATATGGCTAAGGGCGGTTATGTGGAACAAGTTAGAGATATTGGCCAATTTATAAAATGGGTTGAGTTAGCTACAAAAGATTCAATAGAACTAGGTTACAACAGAGAGTTTACAAAAGGTTTGAGGGACCATCCGAGGGTATCTAGGTCTGGTTTTGGTCAGTAAATAGTTCAATATGGTATCTACACTTTTCATGAAAATTACTTTTAGATTTGGTCACTAAAAACATGGGTTTTTGGTCATGCAATAACATGTGACAGAAGGTTCTATCAGTCACAGATTTATAATAGTTACTTTAATGTGTGTTTTGACGTATCAAATCTCAATATATTGCTCATTGTTAGTGTACATCATGATATACATGTTATCTACAAGTTTCAAGTTTTGACCTAAGTTTGGATCTCATTCTAAACCAAGGTTTTTATGTCTGCAATTTGGGGTGGTCAGAAACTGCCACTTTTTAGCAAAAAATGGCATATATAGTGTTCTACTCAATGAAATTCATTCAAACTAATTTGTATGAAAGATAACTTCAAAACCTAGGTCTGGACATAAAAATCATACTTATATCATATTTCTACATTTAGTTCTGATAAATCAAAATTTGGGATAAAAAGTTAAAATGGTCTAAAAATCAGGCCTTTAAGGGTTTTGTGTCCTAGCTCATGGTGTACCAAGATTTGGTCTCATTTCTTTGTATGAATGTGTTTTATACATAAACATCAAAGTTTCAGGACTCATTTAAGTTGTCAAATTGAAAAATAACCCCAAGCAATCACACCTAATAACGAACCAAACACAAACGGCCCCTATTTTGACCATACAACGCCTTTTTGATTTGTTTTTTGAATCTTGTTCTTGGATGTGTTTATAGAGACGAGTTGGGGGATATTTTAGTATGATAATAACATAAAATTTTAGATGTTTACTTACTTGTTTGAAGACCTAAAAATGGAGAATGGCCTATGGACTTGGTTTTAGTGCTCCTCTTTATTTCTCCTAGGCTCCTTGTTCTTTCTCTCATTCTTTCTTCCTTTCTTCTTCTCCCAACCTTTGGAGAACCTCACGAACACTCAAATCTAGTGTCTCTCTCTC
Source organism: Heliamphora ciliata (assembly GCA_032360265.1). Lineage (NCBI taxonomy): Eukaryota > Viridiplantae > Streptophyta > Magnoliopsida > Ericales > Sarraceniaceae > Heliamphora > Heliamphora ciliata. Next base: position 5,459 of record JAUMHN010061954.1, read on the forward strand.
TCTATATGGCTGAACCACTTAGGAAGAAAAGGGTTGTTTGGTCTTAGTTTTATAAGAGAAGATGTTGTGGAAATAATTATTAATGTGTAAGTAAATTTTTGATTTTTCTTAATCCTCATTGATTGCATAGGAGGTGGAGCCTTTTTAAGAAAGATTTTGTAAGAAAATTCAGATGCCGAAGTCGGCTATGGCAAGTTTGGGGAGGCTCAAAATTTGATTTTGCTTTAATTTGGGGATTAAGTGAGGTTTTGGTACCATATTGTGTAAGAAAATACTTTAAAAATTAATTTGATATATCTTTTTGGTGTCCCTACCTACTAAAATCTATAATTTTAGTTTATTTATGATTAATTTAGTATTCCCATGAATTATCATAATTCTTACATCAATTGATTATGTATGTATAAGTTTTTAAGTCAAATTAAGTTAGTTTGACAAGACTTGACTTTTTGACTAATTTTAGTGTGTAAAAATTTAAATTATGATTTGCTTGCTATAGTTGGCCTATATTATTATATTATTATATATATTACTTGTTTAGATAATCTTGGGTCATTATAAAGCTTGATTTGTACAACTTTTCTCATTTTTAAGCTAAAAAGGTAAAAAGTGTCTTTTGTGCCCACATCCCAAGGTAGACGGCCACTTAAGGGTATTTTTGTTATTTTTATTGTTATTTTATCTTTTTTTATTTATTTGTATTTAAGCATCTGATTTAGGGTGTCCATGCGTCAAAATTTGAGTTTTTAAGACTTTTTGCTATACTAGGGGCAAAATGGTCATTTTACCCTAATTATGAGAATTTTTGATTTTTAACCTTACATTTCATGTTATTTACTTAATTTAGAATGTTAGGAGTTTTCTCTTAGTATTAGGGCTTTGCCACTGAGCATTAGGTCTCTTTAGGGTTTCTGGGTCAAGTTTGGATTTTCGATCCTCTAGTGACCTAAGACCTTATCGGCTTACAGTGGCTAATACTAGGATTTGTGCTGGATCGCTACACGGTCGTTACAAATTGGGTCGTTACAACTAGGGTCCGAACCGGGTTGTTACAATCTACCTCCCTTAAAATAAATTTCGTCCTCAAAATTTCGTGCGAAAGGTTGTGGATGGTTACTTAAATCACTTCTCTTCGAAGTTATGTCAATGTTTACTTGAGTTGTTTTTTATTGAGGGTGTGGGCAGGGTCGGGCCTATACGTTCATCACTTTGATTAATGGTTGTTTTGTCTTACTAATATCTTAGACCGACTACTATACAATATTCAAAGATCACATCGCATATCCGTGGTGCAGGAGTTGTTTGACTAGTGTTAACCTAAAAGCCTTTATCCTTCAAGCGTAGCCTTTCCCTGGATGATGCAACATGTTTAACTAATGTATAACTTAGAGCTTGCAAATGCGGTGCACCTCCGATCATCAACACATGCTCCTTTTTCTCTGGTGAAGGGTGAACACTCTATTCATCGCTCTCTGGTTGGTGAGATTGCACCACCTTTTTCAAACCACTTGTTTCTTGCTGCAATAGACTTGTTTAATCTTTGTAGCCCTGTCCCTGCTGACGGCTGTTGTAGTTTAATCATCTTGGTAGTGGGCATTCAAACCTTTTGTGTCAGGGCTTCCGGCATTGATAACAGATTACTAATTTTGGTACCCTTTTTCCTAGTTGTTCCCTTCTAACATCTTGAGAGTAAGGTTCGGAGCGCGTGAACTCCTTGTTGTTCCTTGGTGGTCCTCCTCGATTGCCTTCTCCACTTTTTAGTGGGCAATGAGCCATCCTATACCTTGGCTGGTTGCACTTATAACAAGATCTTATTGTTATTTGTTGTTTTGTGGCCTTGATCCAAACTTCTGTTTGGAAAATTTTTTTTCTTCTTAGATGCTGGGATATTTTGTACCCTTAGGTTTGATATGTACTATGATACCATTCGGGGTGCCTTTCCTCGCGATCGGTCCAAATTGGCTGTTAGATCTTGCAAGATTCATACTAGGCTTAGGACGTCTACTTCCTCTCCGATTCCATTTACTTGTACTGAACATCCATGGTTGTCTTTGTCTCGCTATCTTTAATAAGGAGAAAAGGAAAAAGGGTTATTGAATTGTCCAATAAGGTTGGTTCTACTTATAAGATTAAGGTACACACACAACATGTTTATTAGCATGAAAATTCTTATCTGATGAGATTTTATCGTTCTTACTACAGGTCGTGAGGGATTATAAAATTGTTAACACGTGACTACTATCCCGGGCTCTATATGATTTCCTATATTGGACTTTGGGTTTCACTTTATTGAAGGAAAGATACAACACCTAACATGCTAAGGTCTAGATAAACAGATGCTGATAGAAGTAGCGAATAGCTGAGTCACGCTCCCACGTCGCCTCATGTGACGCCCCATCCTCTGGACACGTCGGGACATACATAAATATAAATAAAAGTGATATTCTAGCCATTCATTCATATTTACATACGTTAGTTATTACATCATAAAGGTGTTCTGAACCATTCAAAAGTACATAACTATTACAGTTTCACCAAGAAATTTCAAAAATTACACTAAGCACGGGAGAACTGAATAATAGAACAAAAGCAGAGGTTTCCACTCCTCAGAATGCATTAGCGGGATCCATGTGCACTTGGAACTTACCCTATTCTTCTAACTCTTCTTCTTCCTCTGGGATGACTTCTTCCAAGAACTCCTTTTCACCTGTGGTATGAATGCCATGAGCTAAGACCTAGAAGCAAAACACTCTAACCTTCTAACTAATCTCATAGCACAAAATTTACAATAACACATACCATATAACACCCAGTACAGTTTATGGTCAAGGAGATAGACAAATTTATGATATGATAGCAGATAAGTCAATAAGCATGCATATATGAGATGCCGTGTATGAAATGCAGATGCCCAACCCAATATGCACCCAAATTATAACAGGGATTCCACACCAGGAATCATCAGAGTAGACTTTTATGGTTATTTGATCACCAAAGCCATCATCGCGCCTAGTTGCGAATAGTAAATGTTTCACCGGGTTTCATACCACAACTGTTTTACTCAATGGCAATGGCGTGGGGTCTGCGCCATACTCCAGGCCAATAATATTCAATAAACCATTTCAAACACTAGGGACACCCCCAGGGTATATAAACCAATTTTGTAACACCAGGGACACGCTCAAGGTGCATAAGGGAAATTCATCCCAAGCGGTTTGTCCCACTTTAAGACTCGTGATGCCTTCGCCGGTGTCAACCCAAAAGCCCAAGTTATCAAAATCAGAATGCTAGCAACAAACCTATGGTGCCCAACAATATCCATAAACCATTTCAAATACTGAGGACACGCCCACGGTGTATAAACCAATTTTGTTCCACCGGGGACACGCCCACGGTGTATAACAGGAATATATCCCAAAATATTTACAACAATGGCAACCAGGGACGCCCTAGATTTAGAATAAAAAACGACAATCTCAATACAGTCCATCCCAACAACGGTTTGCACAGATAGACTCTAATATGCCAGGATGGAAGTGACAATGTCAATGATGTATGGTATGGATCTCAAATACAACCATCTATAACATGGCATCAACTAGCATGGCAAGTTCATAGTACAACTCGCAAAGTATAAGGTACAAGTATGTGAAGCACAAGCTACGATTCTCAAGATATGATTCAAACATGATAGTGTTGGCCTGGATTTGGGCCAACATCCTGCTGTGGCGGAGGCCTGGGTTTGGGCCGTGTCACAGTCGACTTGTGGCGCTTAGCACTATACCCTTTAAGGAAATAAAGTTGCGCCTTCACCACCACCTGCGGGTTTTGATGAGATGGTAAGCGCTTGATCCACAGATAGCATGAGTTCTAAATCATCATACATTCACTTAATATACTAATCAACTAATTTAAATCAATTATCATATAAAACTCGGGTCTCATAGCAAATGGTACTCAATTTACACACATAGCAATTTTAAAGGCAAAGTTCGAGTATTAAATTAAAAGGGTCGACAAGGTTTTGGGGCATCTAGACTTGAAATTATGTTATGATTTTTAAACACTATTTAGAAAAAAATATTTTCTACAACTCTCATGTTTAACACTAAGGCAAAAACCTAAGGCAAAATGGTGAACAAAACATCCTAAGAGAAAATGGTTCAACACTTTTCTCAAGATTTTACCAAAAATATGCTTATGTTGATCTCAGTTTTGGGGTATCAAATCAAGTCCAAATGAGACCATTTTTGAGTATGTTCTATCTCAACATGTCCCCTACAAGTTTCATATTTAGAGGTAAGGGTAGTTGTTTGGAACAAGTTAGACATTTTGGCCATTTTAGAAAATAGGTTCTGTCAGCCGCCAAAACTCAATAGAGCCAGTTTTGAATAGAGGGTTTGAAACGGTTTTGGGGGATCCTCCCGAGGCTTGAAGGTATGATTTTTGGAAAGAAAGTACTTCAATAAGTTAGCTACAATGTTCATGTAGACAACTTTTGGAATAGGTCACTACTAATAGGGGTTTTGGGCTACACAACAATATGTGGCATAAGTGTCCATTGAGAGCTGAAACTCAACAGAGACTTTCAAAGGGGCTTTGACTTACCAAAACTCAATATTTTGTGCTCATTGTTGGTGAGTAGATAGATATACATGTTATATATAACTTTTATGTTTTGATCAAAGCTCAGATCTCATTGTAAGCTAAGGTTTTTAGGTCGGTGGTGTTGACTGATTGGAAAACGACACACTTTGGTAAAATTGCAATATCTCGAGTTCTACTTATGAAAATGAGTTGAAACCATCTTTAGATGAAAGATAATACAAAAATATAAATCTATACATAAAGAACATGCTTAGATCAATTTTCTACATTGAGTTATGGCATTCCAAAGTTCAAGGAAGAAACATTAAAGTTATGAGAAATCAAGTCTTTATGTGTCCAAGTCTTTTACTTATAATATGTCAAGTTTTTGTTCCATTTCTTTGCATGCTTATATTTTAGACATTAATATCAAGGTTCTAGCATACTCATAGGTTATCAAACTCAAAGATAACAACACATAACAATATCTCATATCATTTATAAACATAATAGCCCCAAATTTCCAACTATGATGCCTTTTCGATTTATTTTCGGTTCTTGATTTTTAGAGTGTTTAAAGAGATGTGTTGGAGGATATTTTGAGGGATATTAGACATAAGGTTTAGAGGTTTTACTTACATGTTTGAGAGATCAAAAGATGGTGAAAAACTAGTAAGACTTGGCTTTTGGAACTATGGTCTCTAAAGACCCCTTTCTTGGATCCATTCTTCTTCTTCTTCTTCTTCTTCTTCTTCTTCTTATTTCTTCTTTCAAACATCCATGGACCCTCAAGAACACTCAAAATATGGTCTTTCTCCCTCTCTCTCCACCGAAATATCAAGGGAGAAAAAGGTGTTTGGGCTTAGTTTATATAGAAAGAGTTAGGGAACAAAATAATTAATTAAAGGTACTTTTTGTTTTCTTTTTTCCTTACACATCACATGGGTTGAGTTGACATGGCGCAACTTTTAATGGAGGTGCATCAAATTTGGTGGAGGGATTACAGCTAGGGGCTGTTTGGGGGATAAAAATTTGATCCCCCATCAATCAAGGGATTTTTCTCAATTTTCGTGCCTCTATTGTGCAAGAAAATGTATTAAAAGTTAATTTTATGTATCTTTTCGGTGTCTTTTTCTACTGATACCTATTATTTTAGTATGTTTATGATAAATTTAGTATTTCTATGTATTATCATAGTTTTCATAGCAATTGATTAAATAGATGTAGTCTTTTAAGTTAAATTAAGTTATTTTGACAATATATGACTTTTGACTTATTTTGTTATGTATGAACTTCAATAATGATTTGTTTGCTTTTATTAACCTATAACACTATATTATTATGTATATTACTTGTTCAAAAAGTATTGGATCATCATAATACTTAATTTAATACATTTCTTATCATTTTAAGCTAAAATGAAAGCAAAAAGCTACTTTTTAGCACTCTTCCCAAGGTAGTTGGCCACTAAGGGGTATTTTTGTCATTTTGATGTTATTTTGTCCTTTTCTACTTATTTGTACTTCAATCCTTGATTTAAAATATTCATGTGCCAAAATTTAGATTTTTAAGACTTTTGCTGTACTAGGGGCAAAATGGTCATTTTACCCTATTTATGAGGATTTTTGATTTTTAACTCATTATTTTCTGATATTTACTTCATTTAGAATGTTGGGAGACTCTCCGGATGCTAAAATTTTGTTGCCTAAGTTTTGGACATTTTTAGGATTTTTGGGCCGAACTTAGGGTTTTCAATTCGAGTTAGGGTTTTGAACCTTCTCTGTATTCTATGGCCTCGTGGACTATCCATCACTAACACTAGGGTCCGTGTAGGGTTGTTACACCTCATAGATACCGTAGTAGCGCCACTGCACTTCCACGTGCCAAAAGTCCTCTAGCCCTATGTGAGCCCTATTAATTATGGCTACTGGTACCTCCAGGTACGTTTCTGGATTGCTAGAGTCGATTTTCGGGTCATGTAGGTTGATAATTCCTCTCTTGTCTCTGGATTTCTATGTCTTCATCCACCTCGCTTCCATCTTGTCTCCCAATAGACCTTTGAATCTTGGCGGAACCTTTAGATGACAGGTGGTCTCATCACATTTCTGCAACACTCTCAGTGGACCCATGTATCTCAGGAAAAACTCAGGATTTTTTAATTTCCATGTCTTTTCTAGGAATACTCTTGCATACATCCGTTCTCCAACACGATAGTCTTTGCGGTAATCTTGGTGGCTCTAGTAGATTGCTGCGTTCGTTGCTTCATCATCGTCGGTCTCCGATGGCAGTGCCTCTAGTGGATCATAAAAGAAAGTGATGGCTTGCTCCTCGTTCTCGCTGTCATCATCCTCAGGTTCCTCCTCATCCTCTGCCGCAACATCTGCCTCGTTTCTTACCTCATCTAGTTCTTCGTCTGCTCTTACTTCTGCTTTCTAGGCCTTTTCGTCCTCATGAACTGACCACTCATTTGGGAACAACTATGCTAACAAAAATACGTCTATTGGATCTTGCTCTTCAACGGGTTCTTCCTCTGGGTCTGAGTCTTCTTGTTCAGGTGCTGCCCATGGTTCTCCAATCGGCTCTTCGACGGACGCCAGCTTGAGATGAGAGACGATAAGGAAGAGAAACTTAAGGTATAGATTTTATGTTTTTAGAATTATAAGTGATAAATTAATAATATCGACACTCCACAGAGCTTTGACGCTACAAAACTCGTAGTCTCCCATAACCTAAGGCCTAAAAGTTTACTAAACCTAGGCTCTGATAGCAACTGTGACGCCCTGTCTTTTGGGCACGTAGGGACATACATAAGTATAATTAAAGAGGATACTCTAACCATTTATTCATAGTTACATATGATAAGTATTACATCATTAAGAGTTCTGAACTGATTAAAAGTACATAGTTATTACAGTTTCACGAAAGATTCAACAAAAATTACAATGAGCTAGTGGAAACTGAATAAAAAGAACAAAAAAGGGTAACATTCAATCTTTCAACTAGTATTGTCAGGGTCTGCTGGCTCCTGCCACTCAACTTGTTCTTCAAATCCTTCTTCTTCTTTAGGGACGATTTCCTTAAAGAATTTCTCATCCTCACCTGTGGCACGAATGCTATGAGTCAAAACCCAATAGAAAACACTCTAAACTTCCTAACCACTCTTACAGTAAAATATTTCACAACGCAAATAATTTAATATCCAGTACAATTTAAAATTATAGAGACAGACAAATATGACAATTATAGCATGGCAAGCATAAATATGAACATGTGTACAAGTATGTGATGCAATGGATGCGATGCAAGTGCCCAACCCGACATATACCCCGAATCATAACACGAATTCCACATTGAAAATTTCAAGAGTAGACTTTATGGGAGTTGATCGCAAAAGCCATCATCATGCCTCATTGCGAATAGTAAATACTCGCCTAGGCTTCATGGCTGAGCTATTTTACTCAATGGCAACGGCGTGGGGACTGAGCCCCCTCCTGGGCCACCAAAATAATCTTTCTACATATAATAAATCGGTTTGTCCCACCTTAAGACTCATGATGCCTTTGCCATGTCAACCCAAAGTCTATACCATCGAAACCAGAATGCTAGTGATGAACCCGTGGTGCCCAACAATATCCATAATAAATAATTTTTTTCTTTTTCAACACTAGGGACACGCCCAGGGTGTTTAGAGGGAATATATCCCAAAACAGTTACAAAAATGGCTACCAGGAACGCCCTAGACTTAGAGCCGAGAAAAAGAACAACTCCAATACATCCCAATCCACAATGGTAGATACAGAAAGGAATCTAATATACCGAAATTCAAATGTGACAATGCCCATGATGTACAATATGCATCTCATGTACAACTATTTATAGCATGGCATCTAAGCATGGTATAGCATATGGTACAACTCATTAAAGCATGGAGTACAAATTTGTGAAGCATAGGTTTCAATTCATAAGACGTGGATTCAACTTAGCGGCATAAATTCTAATCATCAAATAATCATTCTAATACACTAATCATCAAATATAATTTAATTAAAGCCTATACTTTAAGTCCCACAACATAACATGTCTCTACACACTTAACAAAATTATGGTAAATGTTTAAGCGTTAATTTAAAAAGAATAACAATGTTTTAGGGTACCTAGACATGGAGTTAAGTTCTGATTTATGGACACCATTTAGATAAACATATTTACTACAACTTTTATGTTTTACACTAAGGTTAGATCCTAAGGCAAATGGGTTATTTGTTTCATTTAAGAGAATGATTCAGCACTTTACAGAGAAAAGTACAGAAATTGGGCCTTAGTTCGTCTCAATTTTGAGGCATCAAATCATGAGTTATGGGTCTAATATTTGGATATGTTCTAGTTTAATATTTTTGCTACAAGTTTTATGAATATTGCTAAGGGTGATTATTTGGAACAAGTTAGAGTTATTGGCCAATTTAAAAAATGGGTTCAGTTAGCTATAAAAGGTTTAGCAGAACCAGGTTACAATATAGAGTTTACAAACGGTGTGGGGGACCATCCGACGGTATCTAGGTCTATTTTTGGTCAGTAGATAGTTCCATATGTTATCTACACTTTTCATGAAAACTACTTTTGGATTTGGTCACTAAAAGCATGGGTTTCTGATCATGCAAAAACATGTGACAGAGGGCTTTGTCAGTTATAGATTTACAACAGTTACTTTGAGGTGCATTTTGACCTATCAAATCTCAATATATTTGACTCAGTTTTGGTAGACCACAAGATATACATGTTATCTACACGTTTCAAGTTTCGACCTATGCTCGGATCTCATTCTAAATCAATGTTTTTATGTCTGCAATTTGGGGTGGTAAGAAACTAACACTCTTTAGAACAAATAGCTTATCTTGAGTTCTACTCAATGACATCAGTTCAAACTAATTTTGTATGAAAAAAACTTCAAAACTTAGGTCTAGACATAAAATGCATACTTAGATCATTTTTCTACATTTAGGTACGATAAATCAAAATTTGGGGCAAAAAGTTAAAACAACCTAAAAATCAGGCCTTTAAGGGTTTTGTATACTAACTCATGGTGTGTCAAGATTTGGTCTCATTTTTTGCATGCATGTGTTTTATACGTAAACATCAAAGTTTTAGAACTCATTTAAGTTGTCAAACTCAAGAATAACCACACGCAATCACACCTAATAACAAACCAAACATAAACAACCCCTATTTTGACCCTACAACGCCTTTTTGATTTACTTTTGGATTCTTCTTCTTAGATGTGTTTATAGAGATAAGTTGAGGGATATTTTTGTACGAGGATAACAGAAAGTTTTAGTGGTTTACTTACTTGTTTGGAGACCTAAAAATAGAGAATGGCCTATGAACTTGGCTTTAGTGCCCCTCTTTACTTCTTCTAGGCTCATTCTTCTCTCTCCTTTTTTCCTTCCTTCTTCTCCCAACCTTTGAAGAAACTCAAGAACACTCAAATCTGGTGTCTCTCTCTCTATATGGCCGAACAACTTGGGGAATAAAAGGGTTGTTTGGTCTTAGTTTTATAAGAGAAGAAGTAGTGGAAATAATTATTAATATGTAAGTAAATTTTTGATTTTTCTTAATCCTCATTGGTTGCACGGGAGGCGGAGCCTTTTTAAGAAAAAATTTGTAAGAAAATTCAAATGGGGAAGTCGGCTATGGCAGGGTTGGGGAGGCATAAAATCTGATTTTGCTTTAATTTGGGGTTTAGGTGAGGTTTTGGTACTATATTGTGCAACAAAATATTTTAAAAATTAATTTGGTATATTTTTTTTGGTGTCCCTTCCTACTAAAATCTATTATTTTAATTTGTTTACGATTAATTTAGTATTCCCATGAATTATCATAATTTTTATAGCAATTAATTAAATAGGTATAAGCTTTTAATTCAAATTAAACTAATTTGACAAGAATTGATTTTTTGACTTATTTTAGTGTGTAGAAATTTAAATAATGATTTGTTTACCTTTTTTGGCCTATTTTATTATATTATTATGTATATTAATTATTTAGATAATCTTGAGTTTTATAAATCTTAATTTCTACAACTTTTTCTCATTTTAAGCTAAAAAGGCAAAAAGTGACTTTTTTATGCACACATCCCAAGGTGGCCGGCCACTTAAGGGTATTTTTATTATTTTTATTGTTATTTTATATTTTTTTACTTAATTGTATTTAAGCATCTGACTTAGGGTGTCCATATGCCAAAATTTAGATTTTTAAGACTTTTTATTGTACTTGGGGAAAAAATGGTCATTTTACCCTAATTATAAGAAGTTTGATTTTTAATCTTATATTTCATGTTGTTTACTTAATTTAGAATGTTAGGAGTCTTATCTGAGTATTAAGGTTTTGCCTCTGAGTATTAGGTCTCTTTAGGGTTTTCGGAACGAATTAAAGTTTTCGGGTTGAGTTAGAGTTTTCGATCTTCTAGTGACCTAAGACCTTGTCGGCTTACCATTACTAATACTAAGGTTTGGGTTGGATCGCTACACGGTTGTTACAATTAGGGTCCGAATCAAGTTGTTACAAAATAAACATTTAATAACAAGAGCTCGAATACTATAATTTTGAGAATAAGGCTGAGAGCTGGGAGTGTAATTATAATTCTTTAGTAGAATGAATTATAATTTATGTTTTTATGAAATTGCTTTTGGGTTGAAGCAGGATTTCATAATTATATTAGAAGCCCATGTCTTATTTACTCCACAAGTACCTACTGTAGCCTATTTATATGCTATTATAAAATTTGATACTATAATTTTATATTATTCAGTCAGTGATTAGGTGGCTAGTGTTTTCACGTTCTCTAAAAATCTTAAGTCTAATTAAGAAAATTTTGAAGAACACGATAGATCAAACCCACACTTTGTTCGTGTTTAGTATTCGAGAATCAGCAGAAGGTTTGTGTCGGAGATTTGACTAGAAGTTAAAAATCGCAACAGATCGTTGACTGAAAATTATTACAGCAATCGAAATCATCAAACCAGATTTTGAAATATATAATCCTAAAACTAACTTTGGGAGTAATACCGAATTTTATTTTGATTGTTCGATATAAAAAATTTTAATTTGGTGCCAGTTTTGGCGTTTATCCGTCAAGTTATTTTGAATAAAATCATAAACATAATTTTAGGATCTTGGTATTTTGTCCCAACAATTGGTATCAGAACTACTTTTGATTATATATAATTTTATCATAGGTTTGGATGGATTTAGATTGTGCTAACTTGGTTTTGTAGGCAATCTAATCCCGGCTTTTAATAGTCATTATTTATTTTGCATATTTGATTGCATAGTTTGAATTATGATTGTTAAATTAATATTTTTTAATAACGAGGGTTGATCGTGGTAGATTGATTGAGACCTGCTTAGAGATATAGAATTAATGTAAAAATAATTTTTTTCGATTTCATGTTTAAGTTTTTTTTTTTAATTTTATGTAATTAAAAAAAAAAAAAGGGAGTCGCAGAAAGTCATCCCGCGGCACCAAGAGAAGCAAGTTTCAAGGGATTCGCAGAGTGGATCACAATGAATTATCACGTGGCTATTAATTCCATACCTAATTCCATGGGCTTGATCATGATTATTATTCCAAGAATTCATGGCATTCATGGTTTATCATAGCGGAATCCACGTGGCCATCTTTTTGCAAACTGTGGTCTTGAAACAAAACCTAAATGGGTGACTCTGATGAGAACAACAATCAGGTGCATTGAATGGGATTACAGTCCATTCGGTCATATTATATTCATGGTTTGGTATGTTCAGTTTTAGTGTAACGTGAATCTCCATGGATTTCCTGAATGCACTTGAATAACTACATTGTATAACAAACAAACAAAGCCAACGGAGCAGATCAAAGCTGCAACAAGCTATACGGCAGCGCGCAATGTGGGCACGGGTGGCGCAGTGTGCGTCCTGGTGCAGTAGCGCGGTGCGGTGCATGCGCGGTGGGACAGCAATGGTGTGTGGCTATGTAGTGACGACAACAGTTTTTTAGTTGAATTGTGACTTGCAGTAGCTGAAATTTTAATTCTGACAGGATTGTAGGTTTTCTAATTGAATAAAGAGTCTTTGGTTAAAGAATTATAGATCGATCATAAAAGCTGGGATTTAATGTATTTATTAATTTATTTATTTAAATGCGTGAATACTTTTATTTCGATTTATTTATTCTGTTTAGTTTTAATTAATTCTGGTCAATTCAAAATTAATTTTTTTTGTAACAGAAAAATAAAATAAAATTTTCTTTAATTAAATTTTTTAAAAGAAAATTTTAGAATTTTACTTTGTTATATTAAAACACCTTTCAAGATGATTTTCTTTTAAAAAAAAATCAGGTATCATGGAAAAACGTGATGGTTAATTTGAAACTTTTTGAATTAATTAAAAGGAGTTTAATTTTAATAAATTATTTTTTTGAAATATATGTAACAAAAAATAAAATAAAATTCTTAGTTTTATTTCAAATTCATGTTTTTAAATAAATAGAATTTAAAAATTTTATTTGTTACACATAAAAACACAGAAAGATGGTTAAAAAATTAGATTCTTTTGCATCATGTCGTTTTTGAAAATGAAAAATTTATTTTAATTAAACAGTTTTTATAACTCTAAAAAATATTTTAAAAACTAAGTGGGTGAGAGAATTTATTTACAGATAAATTCTACGGTCTCCATCATTAGTTCGTAGGTGATATAATTGATTTTATCAGTTGACATTAGGGTCTTCCTCCCCATCGGACGGAATTAATTACGTGATCACCGCTACGGACCTCATTTAGGGATAATTCTAAATAATTGTTAGTGTGAATCATTTCTCCATTTGAAGGGTTCATTACGAAGCGATTGATTCGTGATTAAGTAATGGTTTACACTTAAATATAAATAATAATAATCTCTCCATCTGAGTTACAGCTATTATTTATTAGACCAAAGTTATGTCAGCTGTTTAGTTTTACTTGGCAAGATCTATTACCTAGGTAGTAAAATTAATAGAAATTGGCATGTCTGGATAAATGATGAGTAGTAAATGTCTTTTTCATCGAGACATACTATTCACGATGTACCAGGCTGTTGGCGAATTATTTTTTTTAAAAATGGTAGAGGGATCGATTTTAAAACAAAATTCAAAGTTTTTTGCTCATCATAATTAATGATTTTTAATTATGTAATTATCAGAATTAAAATAACTTTCAATCCACTTGCGGCTATATTTAAAGAAAACAAGACCTAATTATGTTGATTGAAAAAAGAATTTGAATATAGTTTTAACTGTCGAGAGTATTTTTAGGAAGCCAGAAATTGTGTTTATTTCTAAAAAAGATTATTCATCTAAGCTGAAAGGAAAGAAGAAGAAAAGAGTTCAAAAACAGGGTGATACAATTTTCAAGGTAGTTAGTGGGCCACTGACTAGTGTGAAAAAGCCGAAAGACAGACGTTTTCACTGCAACCAAACACGATACTGCAAAAAGCAATGTTCAGTTTATCTTCGTAAGAAGAACAACAAAAGTAATTTTTGTTAACTAATATTGGAAATATATTTAACGATGTTATTTACTGGTACCTAGTGTGTAGATATAAGAACCACTAATTATATTTGCAATTATTTACAGAGGTTCTAGGATAGCAAATAACTTAGTAATGGGAAGATTTACCTGCATATGTGTATTAATAAAAGAGTGAAATCAGTTGCAGTGGGAGATGTTATTCTCAGTTTTAGTAGAAATTGAATTTTAATATTGAGAGATTATTTTTATGTACCTTCAATTTGAAGGAATTTAATTTTTGTTTCTAAATTGGTTAAAGATGGATATTTGACTTATTTTAATAACTCTGTGGTTATTAAGAATAATAAACGGTTTATCTGTTTTGATACATTGGAGGATGATCTTTATATTACTACTCCAATCTCTCTTATACTGCAACTAAATGAATTGAATAATACATCTAATTTACTATTTAAGGGGAAAGAACCTTCATTAATAAACCAAGCGTATGTTTGGAATTTACACCTAGGTCATATTAATCTAAAAAAGTTAAATAGACTGGTTAAAGATAAACTTTTGAATTCATTAGAAGTGGAGGCACTTCCAGTTTGTGAATCCTACTTGGAGGGTAAGATGATCAGGATGCCATTTTTGGCTAAAGGCTATAGAGTTAAATAACCATTGGAATTATTTCACCCTGACATATGTGGACTTCCGACTATCAGGGCTAAAGGAGGCTTTAAGTATTTTGTCACTTTTATTGACGATTACTCAAGGTAAGGATACATTTATTTGATGCACTGCAAGTCTGAATGCTTTGAGAAATTCAAAGTATTTAAGGCGAAAGCGAATGCGCGTCTAGAAAAATATATCAAGACACTTCGGTCTGACAGTGGTGGCGAGTACCTCTTTGGAGAGTTTAGGAATTATTTATCAGAGAAGGTGATTGTATCCCAATTGACTGCACCGGGCACTCCATAACAGAATGGTGTAGCAAAAAGAGAGAATAGGATTCTTATGGAGATAGTGAGGTCTATGATCAGTTATTCGGACTTACCCAATTTGTTTTGGGAATTTGCATTAGAGATATCAGCTTATTTTCTGAACTTGGTATCTTCTACCACCACAGAATTGTGGACCGGGCACAAGCTTAGTCTAAGACATATTTAAATTTGAGAGTGTCGAGCACACGTGCTGAAAGGGAACACGGATAAGTTGGAACTAAGAATCGAAGTCTGTTTCTTTGTTGGATATCCTAGGAGAACGAATGGTGGTTTATTTTATAATCCTAAGGATTAGAAGGTCATTATCCATGCCAATGCTCGATTCTTGAAAGAGAAATATGGAATGAAACACAAGCCCAAGAGTAGATATATTTTGGAAGAGCTAAGATAAAATACTAGTAGTACGATAGAAGCGCCACGGGGAAGTGTTGTCGATATCTAATTGCCTCGTCGTAGTGAAAGGATTATCGGGACACGTAGATCCTGAACCAGATCAGGGCGCTACCATTAATATGCCGGTTTCACAACCAGAGAAGCATGTGGGTAATGATGCAGATGGTTCAGAATCAGCATAATGTGTCACTACTAGTACACAAATGCAAGTAGTTCTTCATCGTAGTGGGAGGGTTGTTCATCAATTTGATCGATATATGTTATTGGGAGAGTCTTTTGACAGGATCCCAGAAGAACTGGATACTAAATCCTGTAACTATAGTGAAGCATACCAAGATAAAGATGTAGAATTATGGCAAAGAGTTATGAATTCAAAAATAGAGTCTATGTACTCTAATCAGGTTTGAGAACTTGTAGAACCACTCAAAAGGATAAAATCTATCGGATGGAAATGGATCTATAAGAGGAAGAGAGGAGTAGACAGAAATGTGAAAACCTTCAAAGTTAGGCTTGTTGCAAAAGTGTTTACTCAGAAGGAAGGGATCGATAATGAGGAGATCTTTTCGCCAGTAGTCATGCTTAAGTCTATTCGGATTTTCTTATTCATTGCGGCTCATTTCGATTACGAAATTTGAAAAATGGATATCAAGACAGATTTCTTTAACGGAAGTCTTGACGAGTATATCTATATGGTATAACCAAATGGGTTCATAGCAAAGGGCTAGGAGCACATGTTGTGCAAGGTTAAGAGATCTATTTATGGACTTAAACTGGCATCTAGGTCTTGGAACACTCAGTTTGATCAAGCCCTTAAGTTTTATGATTTTGATCGAAATCCTGACGAGTCTTGCATGTATAAGAAGCGTGATGAAAGCGTAGTAGTGTTTTTAGTACTTTTCGTGGTTGATATTTTGCTCATTGAAAATGATACGGGGGTGTTATCTTCAATGAATGTATGGTTATCCAACAAGTTCGATATGAAATACTTGGGAGAAGCTAGTCACATCCTTGAGATTAAGCTTGTGCGAGATCAGAAATAAAGCATGTTGGGTTTATCACAAGCCACTTATATCGATACATCCTTATTCGTTTTAGTATGCAAGAGTCCAAGAATGAGTTTCTCCCTTTTAGGCATGGAATTACTCTATCCAAGGATCAGTGTCCTAAGACAGCTGTTGAGATAGAGAAGATGAAGGTGGTTTCTTATGTTTCGGTAGTAGGAAGCCTCATTTATACTATGCTTTGAATTAGACCCGACATCTATTTTACCATTGACATGGTTAGCAGATATTAGTCTAATCCGGAGCAAAAACATTAGACAGCGGTAAACATATAATCAAATACTTGAAAAGGACTAGGGATTATATGTTGGTTTACTAGGCGAATGGTCTAGTACCTTTTGGGTACACAAACTCGAATTTTCAGTCAAATAAGAATTTTCAAAAGTATACCACGAGATATGTGTTTATGCACATCGAGCGTAAATATTACTTGATACGAGAGATTATACAGATGGGTGATGTTGTTGCGACCAAGATTGTATCAGAAGACAATCTTACAGATCATTTTACAAAAAGCTTACCCACTAAGACTTTTGACAGTCATGTAGAGGGAAAAAGTGTTAGATGTATGGCAATATAATTTTGAGTACAAGTGGGAGATTGTTAGGATTGTATACTAAAAATCTTGATTTTGGTTTTAGTATTTAATTTTATTTTTTAGTAAAATTAGTTTTCCATTTTATGAGAATCTTAATGAGTAATGTATGCATTTTATTATTTATTTAATGTTATGCATGTATTTCTTTTATTCTACATAGTATTTAATATGGTGTGTAGAGTTTAGTTTACACATAGAAGACTAGATTATCGGTTCTTGTAGAATATAAGTTTTTAATTCATAACTTAAATAGAATTGGACACACCATCGGTACGGTTATAGCACAATATTTTAGTAGATCTGTTTTGGTTATGGGGAACAGTAATTGTTTCGACAATTATTTCGACTCATTGTGTTAGTATACTTTGTGTATACTGAACAAGACCAAGTTGGGGTAATTAATTTTGTACTGATTTTATAAATTAAATTGCACTTCATAGTTATTATGAGTGTTTATGCTCTTTATCTCGAAATAATTATTATTTACGTATATTTAATATTTATTATTTTGATTCATTAGAGGATGTGGTCTTGTATGAGTCTATAATCCCAGTGAGTTGGATAGCGATATGAATTCTATGGTGGATATTAATTATTGGCGGGATCCACATCCTAAAAAAATTGGGATTGATGATACCCCATTAAAGAAGCTTTATAAGTTTTGACCGAGCCAAACCCTGTAAATGGATTTTATAATCTGGCAGTCAAATAAGTTAAGTAGAAGGTTTTAAGAAATTTTTAAAGAAGTCGATTAAATATAATTGTGAGTAATTTAATTTAATCGGCGGGTATTTGTAATCTTAACGTGGGGAGAATAAATAAATATTTAATAACAGGAGCTCGAATACTACAATTTTGAAAATAAAACTGGGAGTGCAATTATAATTCTTTAGTGGAATGAATTATAATTTATATTTTTATGAAATTGCTTCTGGGTTGAGACAGAATTTCATAATTACATCGGAAGCCCATGTCTTATTTACTCCACAAGTTCTTACTGTAATCTATTTATATGTTGTTATAAAACCAGACGCCATAATTTAATTTAAATTATTCAGTCAGTAATTAGGTACTAGGGTTTCGACGCTATCTGAAAATTCTAAGTCTAATCAAGAAGATTTTAAAGAACATAATAGATCAAAGCCCGCACTTTGTTCGTGCTTAGCATTCAAGAATACAACAGAAGGCTTGTGTCGAAGATTTTACTGGAAGTAAAAAACTGCGGCGGATCGTTGGCTATTGTTGCAGCAACCGAAATCATCCAACTAGATTTTAAAAGGTATAATCCTAAAACTAACTTGGGAGTAATACCATATTTTATTTTGATTGTTTGATATCAAAAGTTTTAATCTGGAGGCAGTTTTAGCATTTGCTCGTCCAGTTATTTTTGATTAAAATCATAGACATAATTTTAGGATCTTGACAGTTTGCCCCAAGACGAGGTTTGTAGCTTCCTTGAGCTAGCAGGTTATTATCGAAGATTCATCTAGGATTTCTCTAAACTAGCCAAACCAATGACAAGATTGACAAAGAAAGGGGTGCAGTTTGAATGAAGCTATAAGTGTGAAAGTTCTTTCCAAGAGCTTAAGAAAATGTTGACTAGTGCTCCTATCTTGGTCATATTGAGCGATATGTCGGGTACACTATTTATTGTGATGCGTCAAAGGAAGGGTTAGGATGCGTGCTCATGTAGGATGGTAAGGTGGTAGCTTATGGATCAAGCCAACTCAAGCCGCATGAGTGGAATTACCCCAAACATGACTTGGAACTCATAGCGGCTATTTTTGCGTTGAAGTCTTGGAGACATTACCTTTACGGCGACAAGTTCAAGCTCTTCACCAACCATAGGAGCTTAAAGTATCTGTTCCCTCAAAGGGCCCTAAACGTGAGACAACGTTAATGGACAGAGTATCTAGAAGACTATCACTTCACCTTGTCTTATCATCCCGAAAAAAGCAAACATTCTAGTAGACGCACTGAGTAGAATGACAAGGGGTGAGTTGGCGTGTATTGCAAGTCAAAGATGGAAAATGTTAGAGGCCCTTAGAGAGTTCCACTTGCAATCCCCAGGTTATAAGGAGGGATCCTATTCCGTTCTCACCATAGCCACTTCAAATCAACACTAGCAGATTTAGGAAGCCCAAAGATATGATCAAGAGGCCGAGTTCTTTAGAAGGTGCTTGATTACTAAAGAATCAAAACCTGGATGGGCAATGGACAAAAATAGATGAGTAACCTTCTAAGTCTGACTATTTGTATCAGAGATTAATGAATTACGGGAATATATCCTAAAGGAATTTCACTGATTACCATTTGCGGTCCATCCGGGAGGAACGAATATGTAGCATAACTTAAAGCGACAATATTGATGGAGCAGCATGAAGAAGGGCATGGCAAACTTTGTGGCTAGATGTCTAACTAGCCAACAGGTTATAGCTGAACACTAGAAATCGGGAGGTACCTTACAACCTTTGGAGATACTAAAAAGGAAGTGGGACCACATGACCATGCATTTCATCACCGGATTGCTAAGATCGCCTCAAGGGTATGACGGCATATAGGTCAGAGTGGATCGCCTCACGAAGACTGCCCATTTTTTACCTGTTCGGTCATCCGAGAAATTGGAGACTCTGAGCCAGAAGTATATCCGTGAGAACGTACACCTTCACAGAATAACAATTTCCATTGTATCCAACAAAGACCCGTGCTTCACCTCTAGCTTTTGGCAAAGTACACTAGCTGCTTTGGGAATGGAGCTCTGCTTCAGCACCGTATTTCACTAGCAAATCGACGGACAGTCTGAATACACCATTTAGACCCTCGAAGATATGTTACGATCCTACGTCATGGACTTTAAAGGAAACTAAGAGAGACATTTGCTGCTGGTCAAATTCGCTTATAACAACAGCTACCAAGCCAGCATTGGTGTGCTTTATGTGAGGCCTGTGGTACCGGGATTTAGGATTTGGTTAAAAAAAATAAGGAATTCAAGATTTATATTGAAAATATTTTAACATCTTAAAAATCAAAAGATTTTAAAAACCCTTTTTGTTGAAAAATAGAGTTGCCACTTGGTTTTGAGAAAAATTAAGAAAAATAGAAGTGAACCACTGATCTTTAAAATGTTTAATTAGAGAAAATATGGGTCCGGGGGCTAAGATACAAATCAGGAAAGGTGTTAGGCACCCCGTTCGCCCAACTGCAAGGTTGGCCTCTACTAATCATCATCGACTCTTAATTAGGGTTTTCAAGTGCATGAAAATACAGAAAATAGAGACAAAGAGAGAATATCCAAAATCAAATAATGAAAATACATAGCATAGGTATATAAAACAGCAAACGAAGCATAAAAGAAATTCTAGATCCTAAGGCATACAAATTCTAACTAAAGGATTCATGAAGTACACTGCATGCGAAGAGCAAGGAATGAAACTAGCTAAGTTAATCTGATAAGTCCTAATGACATGGAAGGCTAAGCTAAGGATACATAATAAGCACATTTTAATTTCCAACAAAAAGCGAACAATTCTAAGGAATTTTAAGTCCTAATAATGCAGGAATACACTGTAAATTGCATATTAGATGATTAACAGAATATCCACAGAATACTAAAAGAGAAAAACAGGCTACTAGAACAGCACAAAGGTTGCGGCCGCAGCATTTGGATGTTAGGTCGTAAGGAAAGATGGAGACAAGGTTGCGGGCGTGAGGATCAATATTGCAACCGCGAAGATGTGAGTGCTAGAACATTGCGGGCGCAACATTGATTGTTATGACTGCAAGAAATGTAAGCACTGTTTTTCTGAATTATGGTAAACAGCGTGTTGGGAGCAAGCATGCGATATGTGGAGTCAACTATGTGTTAGGGTTGTATACTAAAAACTATGTTTGGATTTTTGGTATTATTTTCATTTATTAATAAAAACTATATTTCCATTTTAATGAGAATCTTTATGAGCAATGTATGCGTTTTACTATTTATATAATATTGTGCATGGGCGTATTTTATTATACATAGTTGTCACGTCCTTAACACCAGGGTCACACAAAGGCCACCAAAACACCCATTTAACAAAAATAGGTTTAAAGTTGGAACACCATCAACTATAAAATATTATAACATTTAGATAAAGATCCCCAAGTTTGTCTCTCACAAACAGAAATCATGCAAATTCATACATGAATAAATATATCGCTGAAGGCGTACAAAACCACCCTTCTGAAACAGGCATCACATGTATAAGTACATGTCCAAAACAGGAAAACTACAGTAAGCTCTCCATCACCACAAGCATCTAGGTCAACTCCACATGGTCACCTGAAAATATTTTTACAGCAAAATCCCACATCGTGAGCTGAAGCCCAATAGGAAAAGATAATAAAGCTGTAAAGTAGGCTATGCAATCATACACACACGGGCTCAACC
>JAUMHN010062061.1:0-27043 GCA_032360265.1 Heliamphora ciliata
ATCATCAACAATCATCATCATTCATCAAACACATCAAAATAAATCATCAATATCATCATTGTCATTCATCACATCATCATATGGGAGGATCCTAGGTATACGCCTACGTTTGAGATATTTCATGCTTAGGTATTGAAACAATAGGGATCGGATACTTATCGATGTGCGTCGACGAGACATGTGATCGGACCCTCGTAGAAGAACGTCGGCAGCAATCGCATCATCCAGAGGCTCGTAGCATCTCATCCCAAGTGAAACTAGGCGATGAGGCAGAGGAGCATACGTATGAGGGTCAAAGGGTGCTGGATGACCCTCTCTAGCGTCGAAGTCCAAGAAGGCAGCCATCGTGGCCTCTGCAGCAGCAGCATCAGCCGCCTGCATCTCAGCAGCTGCTCGCGCCTCCTCCTCGGCAGCACGGTGGGAAGCACACTCCCCCTCAAGAACAAGGGCATCCATTGCAGCAGTAGGCTGCGTGGAAGTGCCCCCGCTAGTAGGAGGGACACCTATAGAAGAGCCCTCGGTAGCAGTGGGACCCCGTCGTGCCCCCAAGTCGTCATCTCCATGGCCTTGGCCCGCCATGAAGAAGAATGGAATCACGAGTAGTAGTGTGAACATCGTGAGAAGCAAGAAGTAGCAAGAAAGAACAAGAAAAAGGAAGAAAGCAGAGGAGAAGCAGAGAGAAGTCGAGAGAGAACAAGAGGCTAGAGAGAGAAAGTGAACTGAGCGAATGAGCCCACTCCGCATGCCTCAGGAGACTATATGCGCGTTTGGAAGTAGCGGTCGCCACCTTCAATTATAGCGACCGCCAGGTTCAAAGGGATCTTATCCGGCGACCGCCAACTTCGAAGGGTATTAATAGTGGCGACCGCCATGTCAGCGGGAAAAACGGTGCCCGCCTGTCAACAGTCACATCCGTTTTAGGGTTTCAAAGGGGGCCGTTTGGGGGTCTGCTTTTTGTACGTGTTTATTCCGTTTTAAGTATATCCATTTTATTCGTTTTTTCTAGTAAAAAAGATTCCCAAAAATAATAATTTCTCCTAAAAATAAAATAATAAACTTTCTCTCAAAAATATTTTGAGTATTCTGTTGTGTGTGCTTTTAACTCCTATTAAATTTATGTTTTCTCCCGATAAAATTAATTTTTAAGCCGTGACTTGGCTTTTTAATTATTTTTATCTCGCGCCTCGTTCTGAATTTTTAAGTCTTAACTTGGCCTATTAATTCACGATCTCTCTTTCCGATAAAATTAATTTTGAGCCGTAACTTGGCTTTTAATTATTTTTGTCCCACGTTTCGAATTTTTAGGTCTTAACTCGACCTATTAGTTTGATGTTTTCTCGTCGGTCCTCCACATGACCCTAACTGGCTCGTCGGTCCTCCACATGACCCTAAACTGACTCGTCGGTCCTTCTCATGACCCTAAATTGACTCATCGGTCCTCCTCACGACCCTAACCTGACTCGTCACCTTAAACTGACTCGTCACCTTAAACTGACTCGTCGGTCCTCCTCACGACCATAAACTGACTCGTCACCTTAAACTGACTCGTCGGTCCTCCTCATGACCCATAAACTAACTCGTCGGTCCTTCTCATGACTCTAAACTGACTTGTCGGTCCTCCTCATGACCCTAAACTAACTCGTCACCTTAAACTGACTCGTCGGTCCTCCTCATGACCCTAAACTGACTCGTCGGTCCTCCTCACGACCATAAACTGACTCACAACCCTAAAATTGGCTCATCAGTCCATTGACGACCTAAAACTGGTTGATCTTTTTCTCAATCTGTGAACTTTCTTGCATTATATATGCATTATAATGTAAATGTCTACATCATGTTAGCATTTTGCCCTATGAACTACGTTTTGGTCTGATCCCTAGCAAAGGGGTACGTAAGCAGCTCGATGAAAATTCGAGTACAACCAACATCATATGAATGTTTGTGTGTTTATGGCCTAAGATTGACGGCTCGGTTAAATGGTTGTTGTCTCTGAATCTTTGATATAACTTGCATCACGCTTTTCTATACAAGTTATATAAAAGAGGGGCAACTATAGACACCCAATTTGACCCCGCCTAATCTTAAGCGAATTCGATGATAAAAAAAAGTGGATTAGTGCCTCTGTACGATCCTCAGAAAGTGATCCAAGCTCGGTATTTGAACCCGGAACCTTCAAACGATTGAGATTTTGTTGAACCATCGAAACTTGCTTCCTAAGTAAGGAGATCGCCAACTCTCATCATGGCGCCCGCCATAAAACATTGTAAAAATCCTAGTCAAAAGTGGCGACCGCCACAGTTTATCATGGCGACCGCCAACATCCATTGTGGCGACCGCTATAGAAATTTGTGGAACCTTTTAAAAACATGGCGACCGCCAACTCCAAATGGCCTAACGTGTCCAAAAACATGGCAACACCTAATTGGTTGAAGAATTCTATAAATACCGTACCCCAGCGTACGTTTTCAGGTCGAATTTTGAGTGAGAGAGACTCTGCCGATATATCGACCGATTTTGAGCCCCGACGCCGAAGCCCTGCTGAGATACAGAGATCCAAGCCTCCGACACCTGCATTGAAACCTACATTGCTTGGATCACCACCTAAGGATTGGTCCGTCGAAGCAGATTCCTAACTTAAGGATTTTTCCCGGCAATCTAGGTACTTTGATTGGATCCCCGGCCCTTCTAGCTCCACTTTCTACCTCTTTGGAGTGGTCGGGTTATTTTGATCGTTTCATTCCAATTATGTTCTTGCATTGCTCATAGTTGCTTTTGTTATGCTTGAATTCAAATTTTAGCTTATTTGTTTATTGCTTTGCTTATATTAGTATTTGAACTCATTAAATGGTGCTAACATACTTTAGCAATTACAACTTAATAATATTGTTAATTGTTATAATAATGCACTTACATTCATGTGAATGTAGTAATTAATACTATATTTCACTTTTAAGTCAAATAGTTGTTTTAATCTTTCTAGTATTAGTTTAATTTTCTTTAATTAGCATTTCTTTTCATTTCTTTTTCTTTTCTCGTAATCTTAATTTGATGCATTTTTCTTTTAAGTATTAGTTTAACGTCTTCTTTCTCTTTATTTTCTTTTATTTGAAATGTAATTTTAATTTCCTTTCAATGTATTATTTCCTTTTCTTGTAATATTCTTTTTCTAACATTTACGTCGCTCTTCTTGTAATATTAATTCCATGCTCCATTTTATTTATTTTTTAACTTTATATTCATTTTCTAGCTTTTATTTTCTATTTCTTTTCCCATTTTTTTCTTTTTGTTGTTAGCTTTGTTTCTCTTGTAGTGTAGCACTTTATTATTAATTTCTTTGTAATTCTCCATTTGGCACTTCTCTTCTTTAAGCATTAGTATTTATTACCAAGCTCCACTTTCTTTTTCTTTCCTTTTCTTTCCAAAGTCTTTATCTTGTTTTTCTTTTTCTTTCATTTTGCTAAATCCAAAAATTATAAAAGTCCTTTTAAATTGGAACTCACTTTTTCATTTCTTTTCTTTTTGTTTTGTTTAAAAATATAAAATGTAAATAATTAGGCTTCTTTTTTTTATTACTTTAAATAACATTTTTTACCCTTTTCATTTTAGTATATTCTTCTTACAAACTCTTTCCTTATTTTCTTTTCCTTTTAAAATTCTCTTTGTTATAAAATTCTTACTTTATTTGTTGATTAGCTTTCTTTTTAATATATGATTTTGTTTATGCATCTTTCATTTCGTATTTAGCATTTCTTTTATTAAAAATTTATCATGTTAATGCTATCTTGGTTTATTTTGGCAACATGCATTTTTTTATTATTTGAAATCATGTTTAGGATAGTTTGGTTTATTTCTTGTTAGCAATTTATGTTTAGGCAATTTTTGTTTTAGCAATTTCTAGCATGTTTGTATCCTTTTGTTTAAATCATGATAGTTTAGTTTATTTTGATAGTATTGCATGTGGGTATGTTTCATATATTCTTCAGTTAAAAATTGCATGTCACAGGGCTTAGGATTTTTTTCTTTTAACACTTATTTGTTTTGAAATGTTATGTGCGTATTTTATGTATTTTTTATATTTGATTTTGAATATTCTCTCTTTGCCTTCATTTTTTTTATTTGCATGTATTTGAGAAATCATATTAAAAAACCAATGATGATTAGTAGAAGGCAACTTTACAGTTGGGCGAACGGGGTGCCTAACACCTTCCCCGAGTCATACCTTAGCCCCCGAACCCTCTTTCTCTGGTTAACGTTTTAAAGATCAGTAGCCAATTTTATTTTTCTTAGTTTTTCTCAAAAACTAAGTGGCGACTCTATTTTCAATAAAAGGGGATTTCAAAATTTGGTATTCAAGGTGTTAAAATGCTTTTCAAAACATTTTTGAATTCTCTTATTTTTGAATATTTTTCAAAATAACCCCTAAAATCTCAACGCCACGACGGCCGTGAGATGTTTTATTCTTTTCTTTGCGGTAACTTTATATTTGTCACGGCCGCATGTTTTGTGACATATTTTGTCACGATCGTAACATTGGTTGCTATGGCCGTGAGTTTTTTTATGTATATCCAATAGTTTAAAATTGTGCGCGAGCCTTCTCAATTTATTTTATATAGCCTGTTCGCAGCATGCTACAGGCAAAAACATTGTTGCATGACCCTTAGGTCCC
Organism: Heliamphora ciliata; assembly: GCA_032360265.1. Taxonomy (NCBI): domain Eukaryota; kingdom Viridiplantae; phylum Streptophyta; class Magnoliopsida; order Ericales; family Sarraceniaceae; genus Heliamphora; species Heliamphora ciliata. The sequence goes on from JAUMHN010062061.1 coordinate 4,667, forward strand.
TGTTTGTTCATTTTATCGCTTATTCACATGTTTTTTTTCTTTGCTTTGCTGAAATGATACGTGTGGCATATCTAGAAATAACAACTAAGTTGCATGACCTTAGGAATCATAGTTAAGATTTTGTTTCGTTGCATGCTTTTGTTTGAACTCTCTTCAACCTCCCGTTCTATATATGTTAACTTTAAAACATTTACAACAAGAATCCATATTAACAAAGTAGAGGCCAACCTCACGGTTGGGCAAAACGGGAGCCTAGCACCTTTTCTTTTCGTACCTTAGTTCCTGAACCCTATTTTTCTCTGGTTATGTTTTTAAACCTTCTTTTTATTTTTCTTGATTTTTTTGAAAAATCAAGTGGCGACTCCATTTTTCTAAAAAGGATACTCAAATATCTTGAATTTTCTTATTTTGAAAAGAAAAGAACGCTTTTCTAAAAATAATAGATATCTAGTGTATCCCCCGAGACCAAAACACCCGCAGCATTTCTGGCGACTCTGTTGGGGGCTAGTTTGCCAAAAACATCATAAGAGGGCTTAACTTGAAATGTTAATGGTTCTTGTTGCAAACTTTTAATTGGTATTCACATTTGTATTTTGCATATTTATGTGCTTAGTTATCAAACCCCGCTCCGCCTACTGGATACCCCATTCAGTTTACTATCTCGGAGTTATGTCGAGGAAGTTAACAAGCTTTCTAGCCACATATAGTTTACTATCTCGGAGTTAAAGATCTATTAACTTTTTCATGTGCATATAGTTTCCTAGAACCCCTTCATTTAGGATCAATAAATCTCCTAAGATTATGTGATTTTCTTTTTATGGATGCTTTTATTTGTACAGTTAATGCCTCGATTAGGATTAGTTTTTGTCCTCCCGATCCACCATCGAGAGTGAGTTATTTCAAGTTTAGGCCCAGCTAACGAGTTTTTCAATTTACGTGAGCCCTTATAATTCAGAGACTTGGGATAATAGCTCCGTGTAGAGAAAAACCTATACGCACTTGGGCCCGATTTTCGAGTGGAAGACTCAAACGTATAGATCAGTTGAGATTATCGATGGTAGGCCCAAAATTGACTATAGTAGACATGATGAGGGTGATTCTAGAATTACAGTGAATTGTTGAGGGAGTCAGCACCACAATGACCAATCAAGCTAGGATCTAAACTTAGCGTCGAGCTCAAATCCAAGCTTTAAAAACTCGGGCTGTAAACCCCAATGTAGTTATTCCAAATGACTAGAAGAATGGAATAGGAGATAATATCTAGGACGATAATGTGGTACCTAAGGGAGCCTAACCAGCAGTTGCACAGCCTATCCGGCTAGGAATCTCGAAAGCTTTAGCCACGAAGGAATCGATATTGTCTGATAAGGTCGACAAATTAGAGAAGATTTTGAGAAAAGCTCGAGGAATTAATGATTATATGTTAGATGTCGAGGGACTCTGCTTGTTCCCCAATGCTAAGCTTTTTGAGAAGTTTAAGATACCCAACATGGAGAAATTTGAGGGGATCAGAGATTCAAGAATCCATCTGAGGATGTATGTGGGAACCCTACCGCCAATGGGGATTAGTGATCAGTTGAAAGCTCAGCTCTTCCAACGGTCCTTGTCGGGAGCTGCTTAGAAATGGTTTTTGTCTTTGGATGTTGCGAAGACAAGAACATGGGAGGACATTGCTACTGTATTTTTCAACTAGTGTAACTGCAATATCTAGCTCGATGTCACCGTGACAAAATGGGTCACAAAACACGTGGCCATGACAAAATACATGGTAACTGCAAGAAAAGAGGTCACACAGGTTGCAGCTGTGATAAAATACATGGTAGCCTTAACAAAATGGGTCACAAAGGTCGAGGCTGTGACAACCAAGAGTCGCGACCGTCAGGTTTTTGAAATCATAGATGCATTTTTATGTGTCCATTGTGCCAGTGAATACAAAAATGGATTGAAATATGCTATTATACACATTACAAAGAGTTATAGACATACTATTTTTAATGATAACTCACATGAACATGCTTGATAAAAATAGAAATACTGAATGGAAACCTTCATCGTGTCACCCTCGGGAGAGAGAAGATAAGGATTTAATGAAAGGTCATGATTTTCCTAAGGTTACCTAGTGTAAACAACCGCCTTGGACGTTCTCTCGGATGTAGAAGACAAGAATCACCAAATAATCCGTGCTCCAAGGCCCCACCATTGCAAATAAAGTCACGAACTAGGCTCAAAAGCGTGTGGTATAAGTATCGGGAGTTTCGGAATATCAGGTGAGAATCGAATTTGGTAGAGTATCGGTATCCAGGTCTTTCTTTCCTTGGCTTTTGTGGAAATGGGCACCTATTTATAGGTAATGAGGCAACACAAGCATTCTCTAGAATGCTGCCACCTATCCAAAAAGGTGTCAAACTAGCAGCTGTGACATTCAATTGCACTAACAGTGTCAGGTGTGACATTCATTGTATGAATAGAGCAGGTCGAGACCTTCAAAGGTCGCGGCTAGGTTTAAGGTTTCAAAAAGGTAACGACCGTGATAAAGAAAAGTCGTGGCCTACTCTAGGATCACAAAATTGTGGCGGCCGTAGGGGTAAGGACACGGCCTGTTGTAGGGTTTTGAAAAAGGTAGCAGCCGTGAGGAACATGGATGTCATAGCCTAAAGGTTTCTGGGTGGTTTCTTTGGGTTTTGAACCGAATTTCTGATTTTGCATGCTTGGGAGTTTCCTTGAGCATAATTCCCATGTTTTTCTCATTGGGGATCATTTGAGAAGGGTGTCTAAGATTCGGCTTGATCAAATTGGGGTGTCTACAACCACCATTACATGGTATTATAATGTTCCCATATGCTATATTCCCGTTCGCGTTGCTCCCGTACATTATGTTCCCATACGTACACATCTAGCAGTACACGGATCAAGACGTGAGATGCCTTAGGACAAGGCACGCTTCAAGATATAGCACGGATCAAGACATCCATGAACCCAAAATCAAACATACCAACATCATTAATCTTTTAAAGTCATCGAATTATAACGCGCGATCCCCATAACCCAAAACCCATAAATGTGAGCATAAAACCCATGGCATATAATAACAACTAGTCATTTTGATAGGAAAATTTTATGCATAAGGTGAAACTTAGCATGTGTATACATACAAATTCTTCATCAAGTCGTGATTCATATATATACTCATATTCCATGTAAGCATGATAAATACAAAAACTAACAATTCTAATATGTTAACGTGCAACACTTAATTATTTTAGCTTCAATGATATGAACTCACAATCAATAGCTTACCATGGTAAAAACACAGCAATAACCATATTAAAGATTACCTTAATATCCAAAGAACCAATAATCAAAACAGAAAATAACAAATTCAGCCTTTGTAATTAGGGGTTTAAAAATATTAAAACTTTATTAAAAATTCTAAAAATTTGCAGGTAGCTATTTGGAATGTCCTCCACAACGTTCATGGAAAAAACTTTCCTCGGTTCCTCTTCTAAAATCGAATTTTTGGTGAAATAAGAAAGTATGACAGATTTGATTTGTCTTAAAAACAGAAGAGAGATTTTGTCACCGAATTTAAAAATTCAAACAGTGCCTTTATCCATATTTAAGATTTTTTGTATTTTTTTAGAAATAGATATGGATGTTAGGAACCTCTGAGACTTGACCTTGCTAAAAAAATCCTCTATGGTTTGGGAGAAAATAATTTTTTGATCATAGAGTGTTGTGATTTAACACATTTGGGGAACAATAGCACTTTTTCTTCCATAATTAAGCTTTTTGAGTGATTCCAAATAAGAAAGATAAGACAGAAATCTAAATTTTTTTACTGGTTTCACGCAAAAATAATATTTCTACAAGAAATGACACTATTTCAAAGTTCACTATTTAGAATAGTGTTTTTGTTATTTTGGGATAGAAATTTTAAAAATGTGAAAAACATGTAAACAAGTCTTAAAAAAACTCATGCATTTAAGGTACAAAAATGTTAGGCTACAAAAATCTTTACTGGTCTTTAGGATGAGTTTAGACCTAAAAATAAAATTGCACAATCTCTCAAATTACAGCAAGATGTCCCTTGAATTCACAACATTCCACACTTAGGCAGCTGTTAAACTCTAGACATCCACAACCATACCGTTTGTTAAGACACGTATATACACCTACATGTTTCTTTTATATTCATACCACACGTATAACAATTCTCTCTTTAGGTGGTAATAACACATAGTTCTAAAATCACTCACTAACACCACTCAACCCATTCATACCTTCCCAACCCAACGATAGAACCAAAATTCACCTCTAGTACTTAACATATTCATCTTGCCTACAACCTACCAAGGCACTAAACCCTCCCACGGAAGCTCACGACCAATAAAGTTCCAACACAAACTAGACTAGGCCGCTCGATCGAACCCTGACTGTCACACAACATTATCGAAATTAACGGGATCACAGCCCCTACCAACTTCTCATAAAGAGAATCTATGCATCTCCACGAGAGAACTCCTTCTCCATACAAATAAGATGTTCACGCTCTAATCTCGACAAATAGGTTGGCTCCAAGAGGCCACATTAACTAAGGGTTTTCAAACTCAACTTCTTTGAAACTCATACCTAAACCACGTTCTCTCAATAACATCAAACTCAATTGCACATAACTTGTATCCTTATCACGGGATGGTAATCGAACATCAATTTTGAGGAAACTGAGCAGTTCCAAATGCCACACAAAACGCAAACTGAAACTCATAATGGACTACCAGGGTCCCACAAGGTGGACAACACACGATCACAGAAACTTCAACAAGAATCTCACTTGGACAAAAGCTAAAGATATCACCATCTCCGCACTAACCAGAATATGTCTTACATAACTATCATACAACCTTTGAGTTATTACTACAGACGTAGGTTTTATACCTCAACGCTAACTCCTCTTTTAGAAAATGGGCTGGTGCTCTAGGTCGATCAACCCGATATCTCAAGGGACACAACCTGAACACTCACACTCACACTCACAGAGTAGAGAAAACAAATCTTCACCGAGAGGCTACGAGGAATTAGTCCTACACTTATACGATCATGATGGCACATATTCCCAAGGCACAACCAAAAAGGACGTCGACATGGTGCAAGATTCATGTAGATTTTAATCTTCTCACAAAACTGCCAAACTAAGAATCAACCAAAATGTTTTGATATTCACACCCAACAAGGGTAAAGCAACTCAAACATGATGACCATCTATAAGGTAGCTCTTTCTCCGCCTAGAGAAATTAAAAGGTCAACCAGAGACTTCCATTCAACACCAGCACATCTTAGGGTAACCATTACATACTCAGTTCAGGAGAGCACTGTCCACTGGTCCTTAGAATGTTATTGAACTCCACCATACCAGATGGTGTCGAACCGAATCACGATAATTATACCACTCGTCACACTTAGTTCTCAACTTCAGACCCCACTCATACACATCGAATACCATTAACTTTCTTATAACACAAACGGCGTGTCTCGCATGTCTACAAGTTTGTCACTAGGTATACACAAAGAAATAACACTACACATTCACTTTATAGCAAGGCTCCACCTCGCAAGGTTGTGCTACAGTAACTTGAATCCCGACAGGTAAACAACAGCCGTGCTACAGCTTCAAGCTTACTACTTAGACAAACCCATAAGAAAACATAAGGTGCTTAATCGATAAAATCCAAATTTGAGACTTCCCATCCGGAGTTTCCCATCACTCCCATGACTATATAAATATCATCAACACTTTATTGTTCGAGCACAAGAACGATTGTATACAATTTAGATCTAATGGTTTTCACATCCTAACTCTAAGCCACTCAAACTATTAAGATACATTGTTCAACTTTTACTACTCCATGCTTCACCCCTAAGTGTAAGACAACACAACCACACCTACGCCTTAGATCTGAACAAAATCAACCACCATCCCCTCAAGGGACATTACACCCATCAGCGTACCATCCTAAAACAACTGAGCCAATTACACCACCAACATCTATTATGGGCCTCTCGAGTTTCTTGCACTTATCACTTACAAGGAAGACACCAAAGTAACCACGTCGTCACAAAAAATGATTTGACGCTATCCACATCTCAACCTCTCCTAGGTACATACCCGTGTTCTCACTAAATGCAGTTCCCAAACACAACCTCCTAACCATAAGAACAACAATCAAAATCATAAGCCTTTACTCCCGTGAAATTCCCAAAGGACCTATAATCGTTGCACACCATATTCATAACCAAAACCAACACACATCTCAATATATCCATGACTTCACTGTTAATCCATCGAGTACATCTCTGAGCTACCCATCTGTAACTGTAGACACCCTAATTTAACCCCGCTAAATTTTAGGCTTATCTGGGTGAATTCAATGATAAAACCAAGTGAGACGACGTTCAAAGTCTTTAAACGATCGCTGAAAAATGATTCAGATTCAGTACTTCGTGAAATCGAACCACAAGATCACAACTTCTAAACCTTGAGGCCGCAACCTTTTGAACCTCGTGACCTAGTTGTTTACTGACCTAAATAGTTACAACCGCAACCTTTGAACCTTGCGCCCGTAAGCTTAATTGCCACGACCATCACATGAAACCCTTGGAAATCCTAAATTTAGTCATAGTCACAACAACCAACCTCACGGTCGCAACCTTCAAAGGTCACGACCGCAACCTTTTTGGGCATATTGCAAGCCTTGAACATGTCACCATCTCATTAGTTGGCATTTTCTATATAAATGTACCTTTGGTATGATTTTAAAGGAGGGACAATTAGAAGTATGCCGCTACTCTGTCAGTTGAATTGCTCACACCCTGACCCGTACCACTGTCCTTTTACTCCCGAGTATTAGAAATTAGGTATTTCTTGAGGACCGAATAGACGAGCATTGCATCCTACGGCTTGAGGACATGTTCGGATTGTCACATTTTAGGTACCCTCATTGGAACCCCGACACTTCTCTCTCCACTCTTTCTACCCCCGTGAAGAAGTTGGGTCTGATTTTGGATTTTAGTTCGTGAATTACCTAGTTCGTAATACATGATTTGCACAATTATTCTCTTCGTTTATAGTTCATGATTTATACATTTAGTCCCTTACTATGAAGTATCTCAATTACTTTGCTTGCATGTTTATTTATTAGTTTAGTTAATATTAGAATGATCATGTTTTTATAATGTTCCGTAAGAAAGTTATTTTCAAAAGTTTATGTTATCCTATATAACACACTACATGTTAGCCCCTAACACATTGTTTCTCAAAATTCAGTAAAAAAAGTACCTAAATTCCTTGCGGTCGCTACAATTGATGTTACGGGCGTGACATTATAGCACTTACATCAGTACGGTCGCAACATTGATCCTTGCGCCCGTACACTTTGCCCAATTATCCTTGTGACCGCAACATCCAAATGTTATGGCCGCAACCATTTTCATTTCCAGTAGCCTAATTTTGCTCTCATAGTGTTCTGTCTTCTTATGTATGATCTCCAGTATGCAGTTTAAGTGTGGTTTTAGCATGATTAAGGTTTAGAATGTTTTAGGATTGCTTTTCTTTTCTTTAAACCCATGTTATGCTAGTGTTAACTATAGTTCAATTTTGACATGATTAGGGTTTGTTAGTTTTATTTGATGATTTCGTCCTTTGTTTATTATTACATGCAGTTTTCATTATGTATCTTTTAGTATAAATCCAGTATTATTAGGAATTAGGCTTTCTTTTTATGATTTGATTTCATCTATTACGTGTTTAAATACTTGGAATATGTATTTTCTTATTTGATTTCAATTGTTCTCTCTTTACCTCCACTTTCTATATTTGCATACATTTGAGAAATATAATTAAGAACCAGCGATGATTAATAGAGGCCAACTTCACTGTTGGATGAACAGGGTGCCTAACACCTTTTTCAATTCGTACCTTAGCCCACGAACCCTTGTTTTCTCTAGTTAAACATTTTAAAAATCAGTGACTCCTTTTTATTTTTCTTAATTTTTCTCAAAAATCAAATGGCAAGTTCATTTTTCAATAAAAAGGGTTTTTAAAATCTTTTGGTTTTTAAGGCGTTAGAAGTTTTTAAAATAATTCTTGAATTCCCTATTTTGGCATAAAATCAAAAATTCCGACGCCACAGTATTTTCTGGCGACCTCGCTGGGGACTGGTTTACAAAATCTAATAAAATGGCTAAACTTGAAAGCGTCATTGGTTCTTCATGTGACTTTCTTATTTGCATTCTCGCATGCATCCTGCATTGTTCTCAGCCACTACTTAGCCTACCCGATACCCTAGTCAGTTTACTGTCTCGTGGCTATGTTGGGGAAGCGAGCAAGCCTTTTGGCCTCATGCTTCAACAGGTGTAGCAAAAAGGGTTCTTGCATACCGTTTGGTCATGCCTTGTACCACACCTGGAATAGGAGGTATATTCTTAACCCTATTCAGAAGGTACCCAGAGTATTAACCAAAGTGGTCTTTTCTACATATAGTAGCTTAGAACCCCCCATTAGGTACTAAACCTGTAGGATTATGTGCTTTTATTTAATTGGATATTTGTTTATATATGCCTAAAATCTTTGTTTCGTTGTTTGGTTTAAGATAGTTCCTGTCTTGGGTTCTTACCCGGGTTATAGTTTTAGCCTTTATTCATAGTAGGATCTCAGTCTTCTTCCCGGGGCTTTGCCTAGGTTCTTAGTTTAGGACCCTTTGGTTAGTTTAGAATATCTTTTTCTCTCCTGAGGCTCTACTCGGGTTGTTGGTTTAGCATCCTCGGCTTTGTTCACGCTTGTTCTCTCTCCTGGGGCTCTACACTGGTTTTTAGGATTTTTTTAGAACCTGTGTTGGATTAGGATAGTTTTCCCCTAGGCCTTTGTCCGGGTTTTGGCTAAGATTTTGTTTGGTCTAGATCAGTTTTTCTCTCGGAGTTTTGTTCAATTTTTCTTGTAGAACCTTTGTTTAAACCTTTCTCCCGATGAGTTGTGTGTTCTTTTGTATAGTGATGGTTTGGTTTTTTGGGATTTTCAGTCGGTGTGTTATGTTTTTTGGTTTTTTATTAGTTTGGGCCAGCCGGGCCACCGTTTTATTTTTTTGATCGTGTCTGCTCGCATCTGCTTGCAGCTTGTTGTGCCTTGCTTAGAAAGTTTGTCATTTTTCTGGGGTTCTGTCTGAGAAGCTTCTGATGATTGTTTCTCCCCTTTTTGGATTCTCAAGTTTGTTCCGATTCTAGATCATTGGGTCAGAAGAACTACATCCTATACGTGTTTGGGCCAGGTTGGCTACTGGAAGGCTCCATAGGGTATTTGAACAGACTGCAGAACCATCGGAGATGGAAGAGAACGAGGTGAACTTAATGGACCTGATGAGGGCGATTGCTGATATACAGAGAGCGATCAAATAGCAGACACAAGCTCAGATTCAGTGCCAGACACAAATTCGAGCAATTCAAGCTCGCTTGCCAGGTGTGAATGAGCAGTAAGAGGACGTTAATGATAATGGAGAGGATTTCTGAGATGATAATCAGGGTCACGATGGACCACAGGTTACTGTGCTACCCTGGGTTCCTCACCAGGTCGTGGTAGAAGAGGAAAATACTCCCCAGTCCAAGGAATCTGCGCTGGCAAATAAGTTTGATAGGTTGAAAAAGGTGCTAAGGCGAAAGGAGTTGAGGAGTATATACTGGATGTGGGAGGCTTGTGCCTGTTCCAAGATGCCAAGCTCCCTAATAAGTTTAAGATGCCAGACATGGAAAAGTTTAATGGGACCGGAGACCCTTGGATCCATCTGAGAATGTATGTCGATACCCTTTCTCCCATGTGAATCGACGATCAGTTGAAGGCTCAGTTGTTCCACCGGTCTCTCTCTAGGGCAGCTCAAAAGTGGTTCCTTTCTCTAGATGTCGCTAAAACTAGGACATGAAAAGAAAGCAAACAAGATAATCAAAACCTTTGCTTATTTCATTGATATCAAAGAGAGTAGAAATTACAAAATCGAAAGTAAAAGAAGAAGGTACACAGACAAACGTGCCCTCAGACTCAACATCCAACTAATCTGAATAAAGCAAAAACTGAAAAGACTCAGACTTTGACTAGTGACTTGAATCATGCAAATTACAAGAATCTAAAAACCAACTGTGGCATTCGGTGCAGATGAAGGTGGGATAACCTTATTGTCAATGAGATCCTGAATTTCATGGCGGAGTCTTAGACAGTTGTCGGTTGGGTGTCTGTGGCTCTAATGGTATGAGCAATATTGGATGGGATAGTAGCGTAGCGATAAAGCGTTAGGAGGTGGCATTGGATCAAGAAGCTTTATCTGCCATTTCTCAATAAGTCGATTCAGGGTCATGGTCAAAAAGATATTAAAGGGAGTGAAAACTCTCCTTGGAATTTTCAGTAGCGACGGCTGCACGTTTCTTGGAGGAGGTGATAAAGGTGAAGAATTCAGTTGATTTGATTGGGGGTTTAGCAAATTTACCTCATTAGAGCGAGATGCGGGGTTAGTGGAAGAGGTGGGATGGTTTTAGTTGTTGGATGGGTAAGCTCTTCTCAACTTTTGGGTCGGCTCAACCTCCTCGATATCACCAAACTGGATTGCATCTTCTATCTGAACCACGGCATCAATCAACTGCTCGAATGTCGAGAGCGGTTGTGTTATCAAATAATGCTTCAATGTGAACCGAAGATTCTTGACTATAATCCTCACCTGTTCCTTTTCTGTTGGTCGGTTTGTCATTTTAGCCACTTTTCCCCTCCACCTGGTCAGAAAGTTCACAAATGACTCTCTGCTTTCTTGATGAGTGGTCTCCAGTTCCCGAGTGGTTACATCTAACTGGACGTTATAACTGTATTAACTAATGAAGGTGGTGGCAATGTCTTCCCACATCCTGGTCTTTGCAATATCTAGGGAGAGAAATCATTTTTGAGTTGTCCCAAAGAATGACCAATGGACTAACGGAGCCTTCAACTGGTCATTGATACCCATGGGAACAGGGTACCAACATACATTCTCAAATGTATCCGAGGGTCTCCGGTCCCGTTAAACTTCTCTATATCTGGCATCTTGAACTTTTTCGATAGCTTGGCGTCTTGGAACAAACATAGTCCCCCCACATCTGGCACGTATTCTTCAACTCCCTTGACATTTGTAAGGACCTTCTCCATCTAGTCGATCTTTTCAGCCAATGCAGATTCTCTAGACTAAGCAATGTTTTCTTCCTCAACTATCACCTAACGAGGGATCCATGGTGGTGGCAGAACAACTTTTGGTCCATCGAGAACCTGATTGTCATCCCAAAAGTCTTTCCCGATACCATTTGGGTTGTCATGCTATTCATTTAGTATTGGTAAATGGGCCTGAATCGCCCGAATCTGTGCCTGACATTACACCTGAGCCTGGGTTTGCTGCTCAACGGGTCTCTGTATATCAGTAATTGCCCTCATTAAGGCTGTAAGATTCAGCTCGTTCTCAGCCATCTCAAATTGTTTCATGATCTATTTTGAAATTTTGTAAATCCTCCCGATTTCTTACTGAGCCTAAATACGCAATGGATGCAAATCTTTTGACACCATGATCTAGACCCGAAGCAAAACCTGATAGACCCAAAAATAGAATCACTGGTATTAGATACTTCTCAAAAAGAGCCCCAATAACAGGTAGCAAATATTTCAAACAAGAAAAATAGCTGACCACAAGCAGATACAACCACCAAAATAGAAACATGCCCTTGTTAGGCTCATACTGGCAGCATAATGACTGGAAACCCCAACTCCCAAGAACCAATATGAAAATCGAGCGAGAGACCAACAAAACTCTAAAAAGAAGGTTTACTCTAAGATTTTAAAGGAAAAATGGGCAGCACTCCAGTAAGAAAATAGCTTTAAACTAAATGGGTCCTCAAAACAAGAACCTGAACAAGGGTTCGGGAAGACGAGCCTAAACGGCACTAAGGGTACAAAACTAACAAGCAAGGAAAAACTCAGGATGAAAAAAACTATCATAAACTAATAATCGGGGTAGAACCCGAGATTCAAGACCAACAGATCAAAAATTAAGCAATGACCCGAGAGGAAAACTATTTTAAAACGAAAGAACACCGGAAAAAGACCCAGATTGAAACCCGAGAGAGCGACTATCTTAATCTAAACAAACAAACAAATGTCCTACACAAACATAAACAAAACATACAATTAAATAAAATAAATAATCCTACCAGGTCAATACCTAATGGTGGGTATTAAGCAATCATACGCAGAAAAGGCCAGTTTTGGTCAATAATCAAGGTACCTTCTGAATAGAGTAAAGTATATACCTTCCATGCCTGGAGTGGTGTAGGACATGGTCAAGCGATACGCAAGAACTCTTTTACCACACCTGTGAGAGCGTGCAACTAGTGAGACTTGTCCATCTTCCCAACATAGCCCCGAGACAGTAAATTAACTAGAGTATCAGGTCGACCTGGAAAGGGGTTGAGAACAATACAAATGTGTGCGAGAATGCAGATGAAAAATGCATATTAAGAACCAATGATGTGTTCAAATCTAGCCCCCTTATTTGTTTTGAAAAACAAGTCCCCAGTAGAGTCGCCAGAAAATACTGTTGCGTCGGAATTTGGGGGTTTTGATTTAAAAATAAGGGAATTCAAGAGATGTTTGAGAAAATACTTTAACACCTTTGAAAACCAAAATTTGAAAATCTTTTCTGTTGAAAATGGAGTCGCCACTTGATTTTTGAGAAAAACCAAGAAAAACAAAATAGACTACCGATCTTTAAAACGTTAAACCGAGAAAACAAGGATTCAGAAGCTAAGGTATGACCTAGGGAAGGTGTTAGGCACCCTGTTCACCCAACCATGAGGTTGGCCTCTACTAATCATCATTGGTTCTTAATTAGATTTCTCAAATGCATACCAATATAGAAAATGGAGGCGGAGAGAGAACATTCAAAATCAAATAGCAAAAATACATAGCATATGTATATAGAATGCCAAATAAAGCGATAGTAAAAGAAAATCTTAAATCTTACGGCATGCAATTTCTAACTAAAGAATATATGGAGCAAACCTGCATGCAATATTTCCAAATAACCTAAATTAACATAAGCATGACATGGCCTTAAATTAAAAGAAATATAGTCTCAAAACTTCATAGATTTTGATTAAAATTGCATACAATATTATCGAATAATCAATCATTCTAAATTATCGTAATCATGATTTTTAAGAAAAATAAACAAAAAAAAAAGCATGCTTCAAAATTACCTAATTATACCGAAATGAAGATCACATGTTAATTACTAATAAAACAATAAAATATGCTACCAAAAAATTAAACTACTATCAAAACTTTCTATAAACTTCATGCTAATGATCGACAAAATATAAAAGAAATGCTATTAAAACAAAAATAAACTATGAAAATAACAACTACTACATAGAAATGCAATAGTTGCTATTTAACTAGAACATGTTAAGATACGAGCGAAATATTAACAATTATGACCGTATGAATGTGAGTGCACCAAATTTGGTAACTACAACATTGTAAATCACAATTGCCAGATATATTGGCACTATTTTGATAAATTTTCAAAAGTAACCAAAATGCAAGTATCCGAAAACAACAGCTAAGACTACTTTGATTTCAGTGAGAATTAACTGAATCAATCTAAACTAATCATGCTCATTGATCACATAATTACAACTCTTCAAATTCAATGATAAACTAAATTAACTATACGGATGAAGGAAACATGTAAATTAAAATTGAAATTAACCCGGCCACTCCAAGAGGTAGAAAGTGGAGAGAGAAAGGCCGAGGATCTAAACAAAATACCTGAATTACAAGTGAGTCCTAAAGTGATGATCAGTAATCCAATCCTCAGGCATTGTTCCAATCCAAATGTAAAGGTAAGTCGAGAACTCAGTGGGGTATAAGTGTTAGTGAATGTTTTCCCTCGGTATTCCAGTAGTGTCGGCATCAGAACTCTATCACCTTTCGACCTGTCAGAATTTTAACATCAGAATTGTCCTCTCAAAATTGTACCAGATGTACGGTATTTATAGAGTTCATCAACTAATGAGGTGCTAGCACGTTTTAAAACACGTCAGGCCATTTGGAGTTGGCGGTCTCCAAGTTGTGAGTTGGCGGTCGCCACAAAAGTGAAGCTTCCAAGAAGTTCTTATGGCGGTCTCCACAATGGGGTTGGCGACCCCAAGGTTCAATGTGGCGGTCGCCACTTTGTCTAGGATTTTCAAAAGGTTCACATGGCCGTCACCACAATGGAGTTGGCAACCCCAAGATTCAAAGATGGCAGTTCAAGGGCTGAAGTTGATGATTCAAGGTTTGGATAATATAGGTTCACTGGTTTGAAGGTTTTGATCATATGGTTTGAATAATGAGCTTGGATCATTCCTTAAGGATCGTTCTAGAGCACCATTCTATTTGTTTTCATCATCAAACTCACCCGAACTAACCTAAGATTGGCGGGGTCAAATTGGGATGTCTACAGCTACGGAGCTTAAGGTAATTTCCTTTTCTGACAAGGATTTACCATTTGAAGGAAGAAACCATAACAAACCCCTGCATATCATAGTCAAGTGTCTAGAGAAATAGGTCCCCGTCATGCTCATCGATAATGGGTTTGCACTGAATGTTTACCCGCTTAGAACGATAGTCTATTTGGGGATGAAGCCAGAACACTTCATGCCCAGTAACTAGGGGGTTACGGCCTATAGCAACACGAGGTGAGATGTGTTGGGATTGATAAAATTTGTGGTGTCAGTTGGGCCGCTAGAAACTTCTGTAGAGTTTCATGTGTTGGAGGCATCCTTCAATTTGCTGTCAGAGAGGCCGTGGCTCCATGATCTGAATGTCCAAGCAGTTCCTTCAACTCTCCATTAGAAGCTGAAGATGTTCAAGAATTGAGCAGTGTTGACTATTCACAGGGAGGATAGCATTTAGCCCCCGAGGGAAGATGGTTCAACTCTCTTAAAAGTTCAGCATGGAGAGGGAGATGTGTTCCTAAGAGAATTCCAGTTTGATGAGGATCTTACGGTTCAAATGCTATTGAAAGAGGAAGAAAGCTACATCAACTCCTATGTTGTTATCATGATGAGACGTATGTCTTATTTTTTAGGAATGGGGTTAGGACGCCAATAGTAAGGGATCCCAAAACCCATCCAGGTATTACTAAGCTCACAATGTTTTGGCCTGGGGTATTAGCCAACAAAAAAAGGATCTAGAAAAACCAAAGAAATGGCCAAAAGGGAAGAAAATCAGGTACCCAGGAACGTTGAATGGTTACTTTGTCAAGGGGAAGATTTTCCTTACTATGGTTTCCTAGAACCATAGATTGACGAGGAAACCAATTAGAAACTACCAGGTCTAGAGATTTTCTTCAACTATAAACTATTTGATACAGAAGAAGAGGAAGCAGTGGAGGAGAGAGAGAGAAGAAAGGAAAGAAGATCTAAGAGGAAGAGGACTGGGGAGACAAGCTGGACGACACTGACATGGGAGCTTTGTTCAATGATCAGATGGCCCATATGCGTATAGTTAACCAGGATTGCTTGATGATGGGCTATGCCGCACCGGCTGATTACACAAAGCTTATCGTGGACGTCACTTCGAAGGATGTTAAAAACTAGTCTTTAGAATTTTGTATTTTGCATGATTCAAGTCTCTAGTCTAAGTCTTGTGAGTTTTCGCTTTGTGCTGATAAGTTAGATGTCGAGTTCGAGGGCACGTCTGTCTATGCATCCTCTTCCTCTTTCACTTTTAAATTTGTAATCCCCCTCCCTTTTTGATATCAATAAAATGAACGAGGATTTTGGTTATTCTGCTTTGCTCAATTTATTTTATACACTTTTTGATGATTTTAAATTCAAAGAGAATGTTCCCGAAGAAATAAAAATTTTAATAAATAGAGAAGATGAAATGCGTTCCCAACCTATAATTGAAGAAAGTTTGTCAACAAATCTAAGTAATGTAATTAATCCACAAATTATCTAAATTGATTCTTCATTATCTTTAGTTAAACGTGAACAATTAATAACTTTATTAAACAAATTCAAAGTTGTTTTTGCATGGTCATATGAGGAAATGCCCGGTATTGATCCCAAAATCGTCCAACACCATATCCTTTTGTATCCCGATGCCAAACCGGTCAAGAAAAAGTTGAGAAGGATACTGCCAAAATGGGCATTGAAAATTAAGGAAAAAGTCACCAAGCAGATCAACATTGAATTTATTATGGTAACCGAGTATCCGAAGTAAGTGACTAACATTATGCCGATTTTGAAGAAAGATAGACACATCAGAGTCTGTATAGATTTCTGAGATCTCAACAAAGCCAGTCCTAAGGACGACTTCCCTGTGTCGCACATTAATGTCTTGGTGGATAGTACAGCGAGGCACACCCTCTTATCATTCATGGACAGCTTCTTCGGGTACAATCAAATCCTAATGTGTAACGGCCCTGCTCGGACCCTAGTATTAGTGACGGATAGTCCACAAGACTATAGAGCACGGACGAGGTTCAAAACCCTAACTCGAATCGAAAACCTTAAGTTTGGCCTAGAAACTCAAAAAAGTTACAAAATACAGGCAACAGAACCTTAGAATCTAGAGAGTCTTCCAACATTCTAAATGAAGTAAATATCATGAAATAATGAGTTAAAAATCAAAAATCTTCATAAATAAGATAAAATGACCATTTTGCCTCTAGTATAGCAAAAAGTCTTAAAAACTCAAATTTTGACACATGGATACCCTAAATCAAGGATTTAAGTACAATTAAGTAGAAGAAGACAAAATAACATGAAAAATAACAAAATTACCCCTTAGTGGCCGACCACCTTGGAAAGAGTGCCAAAAAGTAATTTTTTGCTTTCTTTTTAGTTTAAAATAATAAGAAAGATATTAAATTAAGTATTATGATGATCCCATACTTGTTGAACAAGTTATATACATAATAATATAGTGTTATAAGTCGACAAAAGCAAACAAATTATTATTAAAGTTCATACATAACAAAATAAGTCAAAAATTCACATATTGCCAAAATAGCTTAATTTAACTTAAAATATTGCATCTATTTAATCAATTACTATGAAAACTATGATAACACATAAAAATACTATATTTCTCATAAACATACTAAAATAATAGGTCTCAGTAGGAAAAAATACCAAAAAGATACATCAAATTAACTTTTAATGCATTTTATTGCACAAAATAGGACGCAAATCAATGCAAAACCCTTGATTGATGTGGGGTCAGGTTTTTGTCCCCCAAACAGCTCCCTAGCTGTATTTCCCTACCCCATATCTGATTTTTAGCCCTCAGAAAATGAACCCATTCAAATCAATTCATATCTCATTAATTATAAAGAAGAAAAAAAATCCTTTATGGGTACTTTTTGTCCCCTTCATGTCCCCTACCTTTGCTTATATAAACCAAGCCAAACACCCTCTTCTCCACTTGTTATTTTCGTGCAAATGAGGGAGAGAAACCAGACTTCATTGCTCTTGAGTGTTACCGTGAGTTTGAGGGAGAAAAAAAGAAGAAAAATGAAGGAATCAAGGAGATTTTTGAAAACTAAGTCCAAATCCATCCTTCATCATCTTTTGAGCTCTCAAATAAGTAAGTAAAACCTCTAAATATTATTTCTAATATCCCTCAAAATATCCCCCAACACATCCCTTTAAACACTCTAAGAATCGAGAACCAAAATCAAACCGAAAAGGCGTCGTAGTTGGAAATTATGGGCTGTTATGTTTATGGGTGATATGAGATGTTGTTGTATGTAGTTATCATTGAGTTTGATGACTTATAAGTGTGATGTAACCTTGATATTAGAGTCTAAAACACATGAATGCAAAGAAATGGAATAAAAACTTGACATGACATAAGTAGAAGATTTGGACCCTAAAAGACTTGATTTTCGAGAACATAGATATTTCTGCCCTGCACTTTGAAACACCATAACTCAATGTAAAAAATTGATCTAAGTATGTTCTTTATGTCCAGATTTATCGTTTTGTGTTATCTTTCATTCAAAATTTGTTTCAACACATTTGAATAAATAGAACTCGAGAGATTACAATTTTACCAAAGTGTGTCATTTTCTGACTAGTCAACACTACCGACTTGGAAACCCTAATTTACAATGTGATCCGAACTTTGGTCAAAACATGAAAATTGTAGCTAACATGTATATCTATCTACCCACCAAACATAAGCACAATATATTGAGTGTTGATAGGTCAAAATCCCTTTGAAATTCTTTGTTGAGTTTTAGCCCTCAAGGGACACTTCTGTCACATATTTTGTGTAGCCCAAAACTCCTATTTTTAATTACCTATTCCAAAAGTGGTTTACATGAACGTTGTAGCTAACATATTGAAGTACTTTCTGCCTAAAAAAATCAGACCTTAAAGCTTCGGGATGATACCCCAAAACCGTTTCAAACCTTCTGTCCAAAACCAGCTCTACTGAGTTTTGGCGGCTGACAGAACCTATTTTCTAAAATGACCAAAAAGTTTAATTTGTTCCAAACAACTACCCTTAACTCTAAACATGAAACTTGTAGGGTACTTGTTGAACTAAAACATACTAAGAAATGGGCTCATTTAAACTTGATATGATATCCCAAAACCGAGACCAACAGAAGCATATTTCTGATAAAATCTTAAGAAAAGTGCTGAGCCGTTTTTGCTTATGATGTTTTGTTCACCCTTTTGCCTTAGGCTTTGTCCTTGGTGTTAAACATGAGAGTTGTAGAAAATATTTTTATCTAAATGGTGTATAAAAATCATAGATTGATTCTAAGTTTAGAAATCCCAAAACCTTGTCGGCTCTTTTAATTTAATACTTCATTTTTTGCCTTAAAAGTTGCTAAGTGTGAAATTGAGTACCCTTGCTATGAGACCCGTGTCTTTGTATGATGATCAACTTAAATTAGTTGATTAGTGCTTTTAAGATAATGTATGATGATTTAGAACTCATGCTATCATGTTGAGTCATATCTTGAGGATTGTAGCTTGTGCTTCACATAATTGTACCTTATGCTTTGCGTATTATACCATGAGTCTTGCCATGCTATAAATGGTTGTATTTGAGATCCATATCATACATCATTAACATTGTCACTTGCATCTTGGCACGTTGGAGTCCATCTGTGCAAATCGTTGCTGAGATGGGCTGTATTGAGATCGTCATTCTTGATTCTCGTCCCTGATTGCCATTTTTCAAAAAAGTTTTGGGATGTATTCCCCTTGTACACCCTGGGTGCATCCCCGGTGTTACAGATTTGGTTTATACACCCTGGGTGCGTCCCTGGTGTTTGAAATGATTTTGTCTTATACACCCTAGGTGCGTCCCCGGTGTTTGAAATGGTTTATGGATATTGTTGGGCACCATAGGTTCGTCACTAGCATTCTGATTTTGATAGCTTAGACTTTTGGGTTGACACCGGCGAAGGCATCACGAGTCTTAAGGTAGGACAAATCGTTTTGGATGAATTCCCCTAGTACACCCTGGGTGCGTCCCCAGTGTTACATATTTAGTTTATTGAATATTGTTGGCCTGGAGTATGGCGCCAACCCCACGCCGTTGTCATTGAGTAAAACAGCTAGCTATGGCATGATGCCAGGCGATGCGGTTACTATTCGCAACGAGACGCAATGATGGCTTTGGTGATCAAATACCCGTGAAAGTCTACTATGGTGATTCCCGGTGTGAAATTCCTGTTATAATCTAGGTGCATATTGGGTTGGACATCTGCATTTCATACATGGCATCTCATATGCACATGTTTATTAACTTATCTGCTATCCTGTCATAACATTATCTATCTCCTTGACTATAAACTGTACTGGTGTTAAATGGTATGTGTAGTGGTAAATTTTGTGTCATGAGATTAGTTAGAAGGTTAGAGTATTTTGCTTCTCGGCCTTGTTCATGGCATTCGTGCCACGGGTGATGAGAAGTTCTTGAAGGAAGTCATCCCAGAGGGAGAAGAAGAGTTGGAAGAACATGGTGAGTTCCAAGAGCACGTAGATCCCGTTGATGCATTATAAGGAGTCGAGACCTTTGCTTTTGTTCTTATATTCAGTTCTCTCGTGCTTAGTGTAATTATTGAAATTTCTTGGTGGAACTGTAATAGTTAAGTACTTTGAACAGTTCAAAACTTCTTTACGATGTAATAACTAATGTATGTAAATATAAATGAATGGCTAGAATATTCTTTTATTTATATTTATATATATCCCGACGTGCCCGGAGGATGGTGCATCACATAATGGATCCTAAAGACAAAGAGAAGACAACATTCACTACACCTTTGGCCACCTACTGTTACCATGTAATGTCATTCAGTTTGAAGAATGTAGTGGCAACCTATCAGAGGGCTGCAAGTACCCTATTGCATCACACGATACATAAGGAAGTCGAGGTGTACATGAACGATATGATTATGAAGTCCAAGGATCGAGACAACCATATCATAGCGCTGCAAAAATTCTTTGAGAGGATTAGGAAGTATAAGATGCAGCTCAACCCACAAAAGTTGCCTTCAGAGTCATTATAGAAAAGATGCTTGGGTTTATGATTACTTAATAAGGCATTAAAGTCAATCCTTCAAAAATCAAGGCAATCATGGAAATGCCTCCCCCAAAGACTAAGCAGGACGTCAGAGGTTTTCTTAGCAAAGTATAGTTCATCAACCGATTCATAGCCAAGCTAACAACCACCTGTGAGCCATTGTTCTGTCTACTGAAGAAAGGGCTCAAGTTTGAATGGGACTAGAAATGCCAAGATGTCTTTGAAGCTGTGCGTTAGTACTTGCAAAACCCATATGTTCTAGCTCCTCATGAGCCTGATAGGCCATTGATTCTCTATTTGTCAATGACCAATTCGGCTATGAGATGCATGCTGGCACAAGAAGGAGGAACCGGGATTGAAAAGGCAGTCTATTACTTAAGCAAGAAGATGACCAGGTGCGAGGTACGATACACGCCATTGGAAAAGACATGTTGGGCTTTGGTTTGGGCCTCCCAAAAACTAAGGCATTACATGTCATCTTTCAAGGTGAATGTAATCTCCCAGATGAACCCATTGAAATACTTGTTCGAAAAGCTGCCACTGATAGGAAGACTAGCCCGGTGGTTGTTATTGCTATCAGAGTTTGATCTCAAATATGTCACCAGGAAGTCTGTAAAGGGTAGAGCAGTGGTAGAGTTTTTGGCAGACCGACTGATTGAAGGAAATGAAGACGCTGAGTTCCAATTCCCCGATAAGCAGCTCATGGAAGTCAGGGATGATAAATGTATTCTATATTTTGATGGTGCATCCAATTAGTATGGCTATGGAATATGAGTTCTTCTTGTCATCCCTAACGAGTCACACGTTCCTCTATCTCTGAAGCTCAATTTTCAAGTCACCAATAACCAAGCTGAGTATGAAGCATGCTTATCCAGATTGAAAACAGCCCTAGAACCAGAGACAAAGAAACTAAAAGTTTTTATATCGTTTTTTTAATCGTTTTTCTCGACGGTTTTGATTCGAAATTAGATCGGTTGTATGCCTCCTACGTGGGGTATAAGTTTTTGACGATGTAATCTATTATTTCATTCATTTTTTTTAGATCTATATTGTAATCGAATCACGCAAAACGAGAAACGAAAACGAAAGAAGAAAAACAAGGCAACGGCGGCAATAGCCTGTTCGGCCAGAACAGTGGCGGCATTTTCGGGGCTCGTTTTTGGGACTTTCGGTAACCTTTTTTGACGCGATTTTTTGGCTGAAATTAAGATTGTTCGTTGGCTTTCCGATGATGGTTCGGTGGCGGTTCGATGGCGACGGCAAAGTAGTCAAAACGGAGGCCAAACGGAGGTGCTGAATTTTCGCCACTGCAGAAATTTCGGCCCTTTGAGGATTTTTTTGAGCCACTTCGACATCGTATTTTGATGCAATTTTTTTTGGAGATCAAGATCTCGATGTTCTCTACCTACCATAATTTTTTGGGGATTCCAAAGTGGCAGCAAGGCGATCAAACAGCGGCTGGAAAAAGGCAGCGCAGTACTGCCTACACAGTAGAATTTTTGGCAACTTAAGGGGCTGTTTGGGCTTCTTTTTCAATATTTTTCTGGCGTTTCAGCTGTAGTCTGTGGCTGTGACGGTGGTCCAGAGGCTGAGAAAAAATTTTGGGTCTTTGACGGCTCGTTTAGGGTTCCAAAATCCTAGACGTTTAATCTATAATTCGAGACCGTCGGATTAAAAGATTAAACGGATGGACCGGATCATAACGACTTAATTAATATTTATTTTGTCGT
>JAUMHN010062170.1:0-27038 GCA_032360265.1 Heliamphora ciliata
TAGCCCATAATACGCACGGATATTTTTCTTGTTGGTTTCGGTAATTATTTAATTTAATTGGAATGCCGATTTTGCTGTTAGGGACATTCGGGAATTAAATTAAATTTATGAGGGGCGATTTTGGTATTTGGCACACCTAGGGTTTACTCCCTAAGTGGCTGGCCCTAGGAGATGATGGGATTGATTATTTATGTTAATTATATCTCTTTATATCCTTTTAGGAAAGAGAGTATATACTCAATAAAATTTTGATATATTCTTATATATTAAAAAGGAGGCTCATTAATCAAACACTAACCTTAATACTCCCACATAGCCGCCGCCCCCTTCTCCTCTTTGGCAATAATTAATTTTTCATTTTTGGAGATTATTGTGTGAGAATAAACCAAAAGGAGGAAGAACACTTCCATTGGAATCGGTGCCCACATATCGTGATCATCGTAGTGCGTTCGGGTCATACGTGAGAAGGTTGCAAGGTCGTCTTCAACGTATTCGGGATTTCTAGAATCTTATCGACAAGTTTTATATAGGTAACTATTAAAATCATTATAGTTTTTATTTTTCATGAAAATCGCATACGTCGTTTTTTACGGTCACGACGTCGATTCAAAATAATTTTTTTTTTCTGCTGCGCGGCTCCCTCTCCATCAGAGAGTCGTTTGTGGACTTTCTGACCAGGTGGAGGGGAAAGGCAGCTAAAATGACAAATCGTCCAACAGAAAAAGAGTAGGTGAGGATTATAATCAAGAATCTCCAATCTCATCTGAAGCGTTGTTTGATCACGCAGTCGCTCTCCACATTCGAGCAGTTATTTGATGACGGGATTCAGATAGAAAATGCAATCCAGTCTGGTGATATCGATGAGGCCGAGCCAAACCAAAAGCCGAGAAGACCTTACCCATCCAACAACCAAAACTATCACACATCTTCCACTAACCCTGCATCTTACTCTAACGAGGTGAATTTGCTAAACCCCTATTCAGATCGACCGAATTCTTCACCTTCATCACCTCCTCACAAAAATAACCAGTCGTTGCAGTCGAAAATGCCAAGGAGAGTTTTCACTCCCCTTAATATCTCTCTGACCACCGCCCTGAATCGACTTGTTGAGAAAGGGCTGATAAAGCTACTTGATCCAATGCCGCCTCCTAACCCTTTACCGCTACGCTACAATCCCACCCTATATTGCTCATACCATCAGAGCCATGGACACCCAACTGACAACTGTCTGAAACTCCTCCATGACATTCAGGATCTCATTGACAATAAGGTCATTCCACCTCCATCTGCATCGAATGTCACACCTAGTTTTTAAATTCTTGTATTTTGTATGATTCAAGTCTCGAGTCAAGTCGAAGTCTTATAAGTTTCTGCTTTGTTCTAATCAGTTGGATGTCGAGTCTCAAGTCCGAAGGCACGTCTGTCTGTGTACCTTCTTCTTTTGCTTTTGATTTTGTAATCCCTTCTCTCGTTGATATCAACGAAATAAACGAAGGTTCTGATTATTCTACCTTGCTTGATTTATTTTGTACGCTTTCTGATGATTTTTAATTCGAAGGGAGTGTCTCCGAAGAATTAAAAGTTTTAAAAAAAAATACGTGCCCAACCAATAATTGAAGAAAAATTATCAATAAATCTGGGTAATGAAATTTACCCAGAAATTATCCAAATTGGATCTTCGTTATCTTTAGTTGAACGTAAGCAATTAATGACTTTATTAAAAGAATTCAAAAATATTTTTCCATGATCATACGAGGATATGCCCAAAATTGATCCTGATATTATCCAATACCAAATCCCTCTGTATCATGATGTCAAACCGGTCAAACAGAAATTGAGAAGGATACGGCTAGAATGGGCTCTGAAGATCAAAGAAGAAGTCACCAAGCAGATCAACGCTGGATTTCTTAT
Source organism: Heliamphora ciliata (assembly GCA_032360265.1). Lineage (NCBI taxonomy): Eukaryota > Viridiplantae > Streptophyta > Magnoliopsida > Ericales > Sarraceniaceae > Heliamphora > Heliamphora ciliata. The sequence continues at coordinate 1,912 of JAUMHN010062170.1, forward strand.
GGTAACCGAGTATCCAAAGTGGGTGGCCAACATTGTGACGGTCTTAAAGAAGGATGGACGTATCAGAGTCTGTGTGAATTTTTGGAATCTCAACAAGGCTAGTCCAAAGAATGACTTTCCACTGCTGCATATTGACGTCTTGGTAGACAGCATAGTGGGGCACACTCTTTTATCATTTATGAATGGCTTCTCCGGGTACAATCAGATCTTAATAGACCCTGAAGACAGAGAAAAGATGACATTCATTACATTGTGGGGCACCTACTGTTACCACGTGACGCCATTCATTTGAAGAATGCTTGGGCAACCTGTCAAAAGGCTGCAACTACCTTATTGCGTAACATGATACATAAAGAAGTCGAAGTGTATGTAGACGGTATGATTGTGAAGTCCAAAGATCGAAACACCTATATCACAATGCTGCAGAAATTCTTTGAAGGGATCAAGAAGTATAAGACATGGCTCAACCTTAGAAGAATGGCAGAAGAATTTGATGGAAGTGCTTCTCTTATTTGATGAAAGAAGACTACAAATCCTATTTCACATACAAGGATGCCAAAGGAGGATACCTCGAGCCTTCAACAAAAAACTTTTTAAGACCTAGAACCCGAGAGAAAGTGACTTGGCTCTTAAGGAAATCAAGGCTCTTATTTTTGACCTAACAGGCAAGTTTAAGTAGAATTTTCCAGGCCGTATCTGATCCAGACTATTATGACCTGGATGGTAACCCGTTCTCCACTCTAATAAACTTGGACCAGCTCAAAAAAAAATACTACCCTTGAGATAAAAATAAAGATAAAATAAAAGCTCGCTGAGTTGAAAACTGAAAAGGCGATTCAGGCAAAATTTAGAGCGGCCCGCAAGGCCAAAAATCTAAAATGGTGACCTTGGCAAAAGTTAGGGCATTACAAAAGGAAAGTGTTAATACCTGAGAATAAATCGAGCTTGAACTACGTTACGACCTGATTCCACTTTTTGGGATACGTAGGCAGTTTCTTTTAAGAAGTTCAACCACCTTTTTTGTTTTAGCCATATTTGAATCTGAGTAATTATCAATGCAAATTCATATTTGAGTTTTCATAATAAAGTTGTTTAATTGAATTGAAAAACTTTAAATAATTGGGAACCTTTTTCAGATAAACGTGGGATTTTTATTACTTCAGTTGCAACCACAGGGTTTTAGAAATAAGGGGCGGACACGCAAGTCTCAAACTCTAAATAAAGAAGAAAACTACAAAATCCTAAAAGAAAAACAGATCTCTCAGATCCTCCTCCTCTTTGCTACTTGTTCTTCTCCATCTTCTTTGTTTCTGTTCCCTTTATCCTGAACCAACCACGCCTTGTACTCCTCAGGGAGCTCAGTGTGGGGCAGCTCTTGCATCTCTATCAATGAATGGGATGGCCAAGCCTCCAAATACTGCGCCAGAAATGAGGCCTTAAGGGAAGATGAATTAATATGACCCCATACGCTATGAAATATGATCTGACCTCGACCAAACTGCCTCATGATTCGGTGTGGATAATAAAAACTGGATAGCCGTAGATCAGTCAGCAAGACATTTGGATGGTCCATAATGATCAAAGTCATGAAAGGGATCCGCCACTGAGAGCATTGACAAGTGATGTCTCTTCCAATTAACGAAGAAAAATACTGTCTCCAAGCCGCCTCGGTAGTGCGTATCAGGTAAAAAGGATGATGAACCAAAGGCAGATGCATTGTGTCCATCCAAAGTTAGTTTATGTAGAAGATTTACCTTCTTTATCAGCCAAATCTGAGAAAAGAAAAAAGAGGTAAGAATTGAGAGAAATCAGCAAAATGAGAGATGTGTGGAGAAATAAAGAGAGAGTGAAAAAGGAGAGAATAACAGTAAAATTCGAGAGAAATCAGCAAAATGAGAGAAGAGCGGTAAAAAACTGAGGAAAAATCAGCAAAAGAAGAGAAGAGCGAAAAAAGGACAGATTTGAGTTTTACCTTGGAGAAGTAAAGGACTACCGACAAAAGACATGATTACACCTCGGTGGATAGCACTAGACCAATCAGGGTCTTAGCCAAAGCTAGGGGCAAGAAGTCTTTCCCTACCCTTATTTACTCAGCAATGTCCACCATAATAGTGCTAACTTGGCCGTTACAGGAAACCAGAAGGCACCGAGCAAGTAGACAGATGCACAGAATATAACGGCGCCATAACTAAAAGTTAAAGTCACCAAGGGCACTAGTAGGACAAAATCTATGTTCAGTGAATCCCCATGGATGAAGAAAGAAACCTTTTGGCCACAAGGATGTATGATGATTTGGAAAGTATTGGCATGAACTCCCGTGAGACAAGATTAAGAATGCCGGTGAACACCTCTATAGTGGAGCATAACTCTTCAAGACCAAAGTAGAAAACATGAGCTCGTGGATCCTAAAAGCTGTGTAGCAGCCCTCAGCAATGGTTCGTTGATCCAAGCCCTGGTGTGCCAGGCAAACTTCTTTCAAATCCTAGTCATATGCGAAGCATTGTCCAGGTTCTAGATTCGTAAGACGACCCTTAGGTTCTCGAAGCCCTGGTGCGCCAGAAAAATCTTTCAAGCCCTAGAAGACTAGGCACCCTAAGCCCTGGTGCGCCAGGCTAATCCTTTTAACCCTAGGTTCGTGTGTGAGTGACGATCCTTAGGTTCTCGCTAAACCCTAGTCCATAAGGTGTCTAGGTTCTACGTCCAGAAGGTGTCTTAAGTTTTCTTTAAACCCTAGTCCATAAGGCGTCTAGGTCCTAAGTCCAGAAGGTGTCTAAGGATTTTTCCAAACCCTAGTTTATAAGGCGTCTAGGTCTTAAGTCCAAAAGGTGTCTTAGGTTTTCTCAAAACCCTAGTCCATAAGGCGTCTAGATCCTAAGTCCAGAAGGTGTCTTAGGTTTTCTTTAAACCCTAGTCCATAAGGCGTCTAGGTCCTAAGTCCAGAAGGCATCTTAGGTTTTCTTTAAACCCTAGTTTATAAGGCGTCAAGGTCCTAAGTCCAAAAAGTGTCTTAGGTTTTCTCTAAACCCTAGTCCATAAGGTGTCTAGGTCCTAAGTCCAGAAGGTGTCTTAGGTTTTCTTTGAACCCTAGTCCATAAGGCATCAAGGTCCTAAGTCCAGAAGGTGTCTTAAGTTTTCTTTAAACCCTAATCCATAAGGCGTCTAGGCCCTAAGTCCAGAAGGTATCTTTGGTTTTCTTCAAACCTTAGCCCATATGGCGTTTAGGTCCTAAGTCTAGAAGGTGTCTTAGGTTTCCTCCAAACCCTAGTCCATAAGGCATCTAGGTCCTAATTCCAGAAGGTGTCTTAGGTTTTCTTTGAACCCTAGTCCATAAGGCATCAAGGTCCTAAGTCCAGAAGGTGTCTTAAGTTTTCTTTAAACCCTAATCCATAAGGCGTCTAGGCCCTAAGTCCAGAAGGTATCTTTGGTTTTCTCCAAACCTTAGGCCATATGGCGTTTAGGTTCTAAGTCCAGAAGGTGTCTTAGGTTTCCTCCAAACCCTAGTCCATGAGGCGTCTAGGTCCTAAGTTCAGAAGGTGTCTTAGGTTTGCTTTAAACCCTAGTCCATAAGGCGTCTAGGTCCTAAGTTTAGAAGGTGTCTTAGGTTTTCTCCAAACCCTAGTCCATAAGGGGTCTAGGTCCTAAGTCAAGAAGGTGTCTTAGGTTTTCTCCAAACCCTAGTCTATAAGGCGTCAAGGTCCTAAGTCCAGAAGGTGTCTTAGGTTTTCTCCAAACCCTAGTCCATAAGGCTTCTAGGTCCTAAGTCCAGAAGGTGTCTTAGGTTTTCTTTAAACCCTAGTTCATAAAACGTTTAGGTTTTAAGTCCAGAAGGTATCTTAGGTTTTCTCCAAACCCTAGTCCAGAAGGCGTCTAGGTCCTAAGTCCAGAAGGTGTCTTAGGTTTTCTCCAAACCCTAATCCATAAGGCGTCTTGGTCCTAAGTCCATAAGGTGTCTTAGGTTTTCTTTAAACCCTAGTCCATAAGGCTTCTAGGTACTAAGTCCAGAAAGTGTCTTAGGTTTTCTCCAAACCCTAGTTCATAAGGTGTCTAGGTACTCAGTCCAGAAAGTGTCTTAGGTCCTAAGTCCAGAAAATGTCATAGCTTTTCTCCAAACCCTAGTCCATAAGGCGTCTAGGTCCTAAGTCTAGAAGGTGTCTTAGGTTTTCTCCAAACCCTAATCCATAAGGCGTCTAGGTCCTAAGTCCATAAGGTGTCTTAGGTTTTCTTTAAACCCTAGTCCATAAGGCTTCTAGGTACTAAGTCCAGAAAGTGTCTTAGGTCTTCTCCAAACCCTAGTTCATAAGGTGTCTAGGTCCTAAGTCCAGAAAGTGTCTTAGGTCCTAAGTCTAGAAAATGTCTTAGCTTTTCTCCAAACCCTAGTCCATAAGGCGTCTAGGTCCTAAGCCCAGAAGGTGTCTTAGGTTTTCTCCAAACCCTAGTCCATAAGGCGTTTTGGTCCTAAGTCCATAAGGTGTCTTAGATTTTCTCCAAATCCTAGTCCATAAGGCGTCTAGGTCTGAAGTCAAGAAGGTGTCTTAGGTTTTCTTTAAATCGTAGTCCATAAGGCGTCTAGGACCTAAGTCCAGAAGGCATCTTAGGTTTTCCAAGCCCTAATGTGCTAAGCATCCTATGTTCCAAGCCCTAGTGTGCTAGGCTTTCTATCTCTCAAGCCCTAGAAGACTAGGCACCTTAAGCCCTGGTGCGCTAGGCATTCGAGTTTTTTGGTCTTGACACGACCTATTAAGTCGCATTTTTTTCCAGTAAGTTTAATTTTAAGCCGTAACTTGGTTTTTAATTATTCTTTATCTCGCACCTCGTCTCGAATTTTTAGGTCTTAACTCGACCTATTAATTTAATGTTTGACTCCTTGGTCCTCCTCTTGACCCTAAACAGACTCCTCGGTCTTTCTCATGACCTTAAACTGACTCATTGGTCCTCTTCATGACCCTAAACTGATCCGTCGGTCCTCCTTATGACCCTAAACTGACTCGCATTGCATTACACTATACTTGTCACGCATCATTTTTTTTATCTCGCATTTTTCCCCATGAACTACGTTCTGATCTGATCCCTAGCAAAAGGGTACGTAGGTAGCTCGATGAAGATTCGATTACGACCAACGTCATACGCATGCTTGTATGCTTGTGGCCTAAGATTGACGACTCGGTCAAATGGATGTTGTCTTTGGATCTTTGATATAACTTGCTTCACGCATTGCTATGCAAGTTATATCAAAGAGGGGCAACTGTAGACACCCCAATTTGACCCCGCCAAATCTTAGGTGAAGCCGATGATGAAAATAGGTGGAATAGTGCCTCAGTACTCATCAAAAAGTGATCCAAGCTCTATATTTGAACACAGAACCTTCAAACCAATGAAATTTTATCGAACCATTGAAACTTGCTACCCAAGTAAGATGACCGCCATGTTCATTGTGGCGACCGCCGATAGACCCTTGTGGAAACCCTAGCCAAAAGTGGCGACCGCCAACTCCAACTTGGCGCCCGCCAACTCCAACTTGGCGGCTGCTAACTTTAACATGGCAACCGCCAACTTCAAAAACCCTGACGTGTCCCAGAATGTGTCAGCATCTCATTGGTTGAAGAATTCTATAAATACCAAACCCCTTTGTATGTTTTCAACACAGAAAGTGAGGGAGAGGTTTTGAGAGATAAGCTCTGCCGAGTTGTCGAGCAATTTTGAGCCCCGACGCCGAAACCCTGCCAAAATACCAAGATCCGAGCCTCCAATACCCATCTTGAAGCCTTGCTTGGATCACCACCCAAGGTTTGACCCGTTGAAGCACATTCCCCCGACTTGAGGATTCTTTAGCGATCCAGGTATTTCGTTTGGATCACCAGTCCTTCTAAATCCATTTTCTACCTCCTTGGAGTGATCGGGTTAATTTGATTATTTCCTTTTGATTACTTTCTTACATTGCTTATATAATTGCTTTAATCGCTAGATTTCATTTAGTCAATAAGTAATGTGCTTAGTTTACACTAGTTAATTCGTGTTATAAATTCAATTCTTACGTTGATTGTTTATTTTATTTACTCACCCGTGTTACACATCCACACTAAGCACGTTGCTATTTTTCATTAAATCATTAAAGAGTGCTAATATAATTTAATGATACGGCTAAATAATGTCGTTATTGTTATAATATAAGAATATACATAAAAATTGTTGTAATTATCAATATAACACCCATTTAATTCTAGTATTTCATTTCATTTATTTTCTTTTCTTTTTATGTTAATTTAATGTTCTAACATTTATTTTATTTTCTTTTCCTTTAGTTACTCTAATTTTCCTTATAATAGCATTCTATTTTATTTTATTTTCTTTTCTTGTACTATTTGTTTAATACTCCATTTTATTTAATATTTAGCTTAACATTTCTTTTTTAGTTTTCTTTTTCTTTTTTTTAGTAGTAGTGTAATTTTTCTTTCTAGCATCTTATTTCTTTGCAATGTAGTTTTATTTTCTTTGCCTTGTAATGTAGTTTTATTTTCTTTTAATATTCCATTTCCTTTCTTTCTTTTTCTTTTCTTTTTATAATGTTTACCTTATTCTCCGTTTCTTTTCTTTTGTTAAACCAAAAAATAATAAAAGTCTTTTAATCCAATTTTCATTGTAATTTTCTTCTCTTTTATTTTCCTTTCACTTTATTTTCTTTTAGTGTAACTATAAATAGTTAAGTTTTCTTTTAATAATTTAAATAAACATTTTTTAACATTTTCATTTAGCATCATTTTCTTTTACAAATTTTTTCTCCATTTTCTTTTTTTTCTTTAAATTCTCAAACTCTCTTTTGTCATAACACTCTTGTTTTTTGTTTTCTTTGCTAGTAAATTTTCTTTTAAATATAGAATTTACATGCATCTTTTATTTTTAGTATCTTTTCATCATGTTAATATTAATTTATCTTGTTTTGACAATGTGCATATTTTAGTTATTTTCTTTAAATGTGTTTTATAGTTTAGTGAATTTCTTGTTAGGAAATCATGTTTAGGCAATTTTGACATTTTCTAACACGTTTTTTTTATTCTTCTACTTAAATCATGATAGTTAGTTTAATTTCGTGAATATTGCATATGGATGTGTTTCATGTATCTTTTAGAATTGCATGCCGTAGGATTTAGGATTTTCCTTTTGATACTTGTTTTGTTTTGGCGTTCTATACATATATGTTATGTATTTTCGTATTTAATTTTGAATGTTCTCTCATTGCCTCTATTTTCTTTATTTATATGTATTTGAGAAATCATATTAAGGAACCAATAATGATTAGTAGAGACCAACTTTACGGTTGGGCGAACGGGGTGGCTAACACCTTTCTCGATTCGTACCTTAGCCCCCGAATCCTCTTTCTCTGGTTAAACGTTTTAAAGATCAGTAGTCATTTTTGTTTTTCTTAGTTTTTTTCAAAAATTAAGTGGCGACTCCATTTTTAACAAAAAAGAGTTTTCAAAATATTAGTTTTGAAGGTGTTAAATGATTTTTTTTCAAACATTGAATTTCCTTATTTTTGAAGCATTTTTCAAAACTCCTAAATCCCAACGCCACAGCTACTACATCAGTGATCAAATGTACTCTCTTGGTGTATAGATCATGGGCCAGTGTTCTTATCGACACGGGAGCATCGCATTCTTTTATTTCATCTGCTTTTGCATCTGTTTTGGGGTTGTAAACAGATTCGTTAGGTAGTACATTATGTGTAGTGATCTTGATTAGTGGGAATATGGTATTGGGTCAAGTTTTGTAGATCCTGTGAGTTAGAGGTCGTCAGTTGCTATTTAGAGTTTGATTTCATCCTTCTAGACATGACCACGTTTGAAATCATCATTGGGATAGACTAGCTGACCACCTATCGTACCTTTATCGATTGCGATCGACGAAGGATATCGATTTGTACGCATGAGGGTGATTGCTTTTGTTTCGTGGGTGATCGAGACGAGGGTTTAGTGTCCATGCCTGGTGTTGTTCGAAACCGAGGGAACCTAGGTTTTCTCTTTTCTGCTCTCATGTTGGATGAGGCAATTGGGGTTCAAGGGAAGTTTTCCCCCATGGTTTGCGACTATCCAGATGTCTTTCCTGACGATCTGTTTGAGTTGCCACCGAGTCTTGAGGTAAAGTTTTCTATCGATCTTGTTCTGGGATTTGCTCCTATTTCGATGCCATCTTATAGCTTTGCACCGGCTGAGTTGTGAGAACTCAAGGTACAACTTTAGGAGTTGGTTCATAAGGAATTTATACGTTCAAGTAAGTCGCCGTGGAGAGCTCTAGCTTTATTTTCTAAAAAGAAGGATGGATCCTTGAGGTTGTATATTGACAACCGAAAGTTGAATCAAGTAACTGTGAAAAATAAGTAACCTATGCTGAGGATTGATGACTTATTTGATCAGCTGAAGTGTTCGAGTTGCTTTTTGAAGAATGATTTGAGGTCAGGGTATCATCAGTTGAGGATTAGGGACGAGGACATAGCGAAGACTATCTTTCAGACTCGTTATGGTCACTATGAGTTTTTGGTTATGCCGTTCGGTTTGACGAATGCTCCTGCGACATTCATGGGTTTGATGAATCGTATCTTTCATCTGTATTTGGATAATTTTGTGGTTGTGTTCGTGGATGACATTTTTATCTATTCACCCACGAGGGAGATGCATGAAGAACACCTGCGTATTGCTCTACAGCTTTTTAGAGAGCATCGTTTGTATGTAAAATTTGAAAAGTGTGAGTTTGGGATGCCCGAGGTAAGATTTCTTGGACATGTGGTATCGAAGGATGGAGTATCAATGGATTCTTCTAAGACTTACGTAGTGATGCATTGGGAACAACCGAAAAATGTACTTGAGATCTGTAGCTTTTTGGGCTTGGCAGGCTACTACCGGCGATTCGTGAAAATTTTTTCTAGACTTGGTTGGTTTGCTTTTTCTCCGTCATTCAATCGATTGGGGTAGGTAGTTTAATCGACTGAATTGCCTGAGAGTGGGTTCAGTCGACTGACTTTATGGATTCAGTCGACTGAATTGTTCGGGTTCGACCTGGGCTTTCCATTATCCTTTGATTAGGTTAGCTTTTCACCTTTGGGTTCTTACCCGGGTCTTGTTTTTCACCTTGTTCGGTCTTCATGCCGTCATGGTTTTCTTCGCGGAGTCATGTCCGTGTTTTGTTTTGAGGTCTCTAGGATTGTTCCTCTCTTTTCTGGGTTTTTCTTAGGTTATCGATTTCTCACCCGTTATTGTGTTAGGCTCGCTTTCTTCGAACCTTTGTTATACCCGTGTGAGCTAGTTTTGTTTCCCTATCTTTATGCTAGAATCCTAGATCAAATTGGTCTTTTGAAGGATATAACTGTTTTCTTACCGGAGTACTGACCGTTTCCCCGTTTAGATAAACTTTCCTTCTAGAATTAGGTCAATCTTCTCCTTAGCTGGCATCGTAGGTCGTCCTGTTGTTATGCTGCCAGCATGAGCCCAGTGGGGGAATTATTTCAGTTTTAGTGGTTATCTGCTTATGATTTGCTATTTTGGGTATCTGGGATTTGTGCTATCTGTCGTCAAAATTCTTTTTCAGGAAGTGTGTGATACTGGTTATTCTATTTTTGGGATCTAGGTTTTCTTCGGTTCTAGATCATTGAGTTGGGAAGATTACAGTCGACACGTGTCTGGGCAAGATCAGGGTCAGGCAGACTCTATAGGGTATCTGAACAGTCAGTTGAAATGGCAAAGAATGAGGTGAACTTGACAGCTCTGATGAGAGCTATTACTAAAATATAGAAAGCTGCAGAGCAGTAGACCCAAGCTCAAAACCAATCAGGCGCAAATTCGGGCAATTCAGGCTCATTTACCAAGTGCCAGCGGACAGCCAGAAGATACAAACGAGAATGGTGAAGACTTCTGGGACGATAACCAAGGACAGGAGACACCGTAAGTTGTTGTGCCACCTCGAGTCCCCCGCCCGATGGTGGTGGAAGAAGAAATCACAGCCCAGTCTAGGGAATCCGCGCTGGCGGAAAAGATTGATCAAATGGAGAAGGTGCTGAGAAAGGTTAAGGGTGTAGAAGAGTACATGCTGGATGTGGGTGGTTTATGCATTTTCCTAGTCTAGGGAATCCTAGAGCTCTAATATCATTCTGTCACGCCCTCGACCTGAGGCACGTGAACCTCACAAGAAAACCCAACCTCATTGAGTAAGTGATGGAAAACTTTTTATATAATCCCACTTCCTGAACTTAGTTTATTGTCAAACTTGTTGTCTTCTCGAGCTTGGTCATTTGAACCCAACCACACTAAAAAATCTTAGTATCATTATCATTCTTCTAATTCCATAACATAGATCACCACCTCACAAGCTTATGACAGTGTTACTTATTCTTTTACTTATTTTTAAGAGAACTTAACTCCTAGATTTATAAAATAATCTAAGTATAAATCTTAAAAATTTCGACAGAGTTTTCTTTATTTTTTGGACTATCCCAAATTATTTATCAACCCGTCAATCTCAAATACAATGTATACTCAGGCACCGCTTGAGCCTCAAGTCCCAAAATACAGTCAAACTATGTACTCAAAGGAAGTCCACAAACATTCAGAAACATACATACATCTCAACTATGCATCATACATTTAAGACTTAATTCATTTCTCATAATTGTTACAGTCATCCATGAGATACTCTTCTTTTCATCAATATATCACTACATATATGTAATTCTTGCGTTCTTTCAATAGTCTCCCAACATCTTTACAAGTTACAATCCAATAATACACAATTTTGAATTTACAAACATAAACATAAACATAAATGTCCCTCATTCTCTATCAAAATCTTACCCATAATCAATCACCATCTCGTACTTTGTCCTTTTTGTTAGAACCTGTAAAAAAATATAATTCACCTTATGTGAGCCGAAGCTCGTAGGATAAAGACTAAAAATGATATTGTACATGATATGTGTGGTGTGAGTGTGTGAATGCTAGTATGCAAATAAACAAGTTCTTGTGTACATTTATAATAGTTCTCACCCACTCACATTTGAGTTAAAATTATAATCAATCCTCGTTAATTTTTCATCTTAACATAATAAGATATACTTCAATTTCCACTTATAATTCAAAGTTTCATGTGTATCACATGTTCCATTCTTACTAGTTCACATCCAATTTGTCTCAAATACAAATTTCAATACTAAAGTCTTCAAGTGTCATCCATTTCATATATTTCATTCACATCCATTACATTTTCATGTTTCCTTTATTATCCAAATTCGTTCATTTTAGTCATTAAGTTATGAATTGACTCTGGATGCAGCTTCTAGAAACCCCTCTTTATTCCCCCAACAGGCTATGCGAAGCCGTTGATAATAGATACCTCTATAACTCACCACGAAAAACATCCCTTTTTGATTTCCCATAAGAACACCGATGGGTAGGTAACCCGTGCACACTTTTTTGGGGATTAACCTGATGGGTAGGGCACCCAACTTGCGCAAGTTTTTGGTCTATTACTGCGGAGTTAGTCAAGCCCAACTTATTCTGCATCCAACTGTCGGTTCTCAATTTAAATTAATAATCTCATTTTCATTCGTTTAACACATGAGCCCAACCATGGGACTATATTCCTTTCATCAATCCATTATACAGCCATGCACCCTGAGATCATATCCCATTCAAGCATTGAATTTCCTGTTTAATTAATGTCACGCCCCAAACTCCGTGTCACATGAAACACCCACAAATAACCAGATAAAACGCCCAACCCAATATTTACTCACAAAGTAAAACATACATGCATTGTATATAAATGCCACAAGGCTTACATTATATGGTTCCAACACTAGAAAACATGTTATAACATACATGCTCAAAAGAACAAAAAGAAAGACTACAGGTCTTCTGCCTCTCAAGCACCCCGAATCAACCTGCGTGACCGGTACTTGAAAAATATTTCAAATCCCACACCATGAGCAAAAGCTCAGTAGAAACTAGATAAGCATTCAATATAGGCAAAATATGCACAAAAAACGAGGTGCAATTTTTAACTCACACAAGCCATAAAAATGATTTTATATATAAACTCATACGAGCTCCATAACAAAACAGTTGAAAAACAGTTTTATATGAGAACTCTCTAGAGTCTTAAAGAAAACAGTTTTGAAAATGGTTTTGTATCACGACTCATCAGAGCCTAGAAATTAATTTGGTATATATATATATATAGTACGAGAACTCCCTAGAGTCTCAAAGTAAATAGTTTTATACGAGAACTCCCTAGAGTCTCAAAGAAAATAGTTTTGAAAACGATTTTATATCACGACTCATCAGAGCTTAGAAATTAATTTGGTCTATATATATATAGTACAATGCCTCACCAGCAAAGATAGACTCTTACGAGTCAAGACTCCCATGAGCCCCACAACAGATATGCATATACACCGACTCTCTCTCAAGCCCTAACAACAGATATATCACATTCAATAAGATGCTAGGATAAGAACCCCTTTTTCAACTCATAGGAGCCACAAAAAATGATTTAAAATCAATTTTATATCATGACTCACACGAATCTTAAATACAGTTTGAAAATGATTCTATCCATTCCACAAAGCATCACATGCAATCCATGTATCTTCTCGAACTTTCACCGAAAGACCAAAACTCACCCTAACTAATGCCTTATTGATCAGAGCTAACAGATATCTTCACGGACTTTTATCGTATGACCAAAATTCACCCCTCATATGCATTTTTACAGACTTTCACCAAGGGACCAAAATCCGCCCCACATATACGATTTTAAAACTAGAGTTGTAACTAGTGCAACACATGCACACATATAATCAGAACTTAGATACACCAAAACCGCATAAGATCACATATGACCACATAAGACCACATATCCGTCCTACAACATGCAAGAATAAAACTAATCATAGTTTTATAAGCACAAAATGTGAGACCCTGTTCCGTTTCAATTTTGAGTTATATATATATGATTGGCGTGCGTTTTGGAATTTTTACTCTAACATGTTTATATGCGTTTTGATGCATGCTTGAGTTTAAATAAGCATGCGGGGTTGGTTCCTTGGGCTGTTAGGAGTTGCTGTGTAAATTTTAAAAATTTCAAAAAAAATATATTTTGGAGGCCTATAAATATCTGGAGTTAGATATTTTTAAAAAATATTTTCAAAACATACTCGCTAAGTTTCCACATTTTTCTCTCTACCTTCTCTCTAACTTCTCGGAGGCCCGGGGCTTGGTTTTTGGCGATCCAACTACCGATCCTTGTTATTGGCACGGTGGTCTACGCTTTCATCTGAACAGAATTTCATTCCGGCGAAGCTTGATTTTGCACATGGATCGAGACGTCGAGTTCTTAATTCATCGAGGTAGGATCCTAGACTGTATAGTTGTTAAAGGGTGTTACGTGTAATCTTTTGCATCTTTACCATTTAAAAATGCATGAAATGTGATTTATGTTTAAATCGGGTTTTTTCGTTTAAAACCGTTTTTCATCATTTTTGGTGGATGGAGGTGTGTTTCGAGAGTTTTCTTTTGAGGTTTCGGTGTTGGGTTTGGATGTGCGGATGTCCGAAGGTGTTAGATGGATGTTTAGAGGTTTGATTTGAGGTTTGGAGGCCAAAATGGTACCTCAAAAAAATTTTCTGCGCAAGTCAGTCAACTGGATCTTGATGATCAGTCGATTGGGTTATGTTTTTGGGAGGTCAGTCGACTGAACCTCCCAGGTCAGTCAACTGACATGCTTTTGTTTTGTTTTCCTTCTTTTTTCGAGAGTTTTCAGTCGACTGGGGGCTTAGGTCCAGTCGACTAGGGTGTTGTGTGGGCGTTTGGTGTTTGCTTTGGTGCTTTAGTGGTTCTTTTAGGAAGAAGGATGGTTTGCAAAAGGAGTTTTTATGAAAACTTGAAAAATATGTTTTCTTTTGGAGGTTTAGAGCTAACCCTTGGGGTTGAATCTCAAATTTGAAAATGTTTGATGAGAGTGTATGTTTTTATATGCTAGTTGATCTCCATAGTGATGGATTGGATCTCTTTTTATACATATGTTGTATAACTATTTTTGGGTTTTAAAATATTTTTCATAGATGTACCGTGACAGTGGATGTGTTGAGTTGGGCTTACATTGCTCCTCGGTGGAAGTCCAAAAACGTGTGTAGCGTGGGTGCTCTGAACCTTTGGGTTAATCCCCGTAGATTGAGTGTTGGATGCTTCCTCCATCGGTCGTGGCAAATCGTAAAGGAAAGCCAGCTACCTCCGTGAATGGTGTACGTTGTTGTGACTCCGTATTGAACTTGTCATTATCTAGCAGGCCTTAAGTGGTTCAGGACTAGGATAATGGGCAGAAGTCTATAGTTGTTACCTTTGACCCTGTGTGTGGCAGAGTCGGTACATAGGATTTCATTTCATCTCTTTCTCCTCGACTGTGTGGCCTGAGTAGAGCATACTATTTTATTACTACTTTTCCTTAACTGTAGCATGATATCTGTGAGGATGATATGCATAGCTTCAAGGATGGAAAGCTTGTGATTTTTGAGAGAAAAACCTTTTTGGCTCCTGTAGTTGAGTGTAGACACCTCAATTTGACCCCGCCTAATCTTAAGTGAATTCGATGATAAAAACAGGTGGAATAATGCTTCAGTTCGATTCTCGAGAAGTGATCCAAGCTCGGTATTTGAACCCAAAACCTTCAAACCAATGAAATTTTGTCGAACCATCGAAACTTGCTGTCCAAGTAAAGCGACTGTCATGTTCATTATGGCGACCGCCAATAGAACCTCTTAGAAACCCTAGAAAAAAATGGCGACCGCCACCTCCAAACCGACGACTGCCAACTTGCATTGTGGTGACCGCCAAGAGAACCCTTTGGAACCTTCTTTCAACATGGCGACCGCCATCTCCAATGTAGCGACCACCAACTTCAAAAAACCTGATGTGTCCCAGAACGTGTCAACATCTCATTGGCTGAAAAATTCTATAAATACCGTACCCCTGGTACGTTTTCGGGACAGAAAATTAGATAGAGATTTAGAGAGAGAAGTTCTGTCGAGTTACCGAACAATTCCAAGTCCCGACGCCGAAACCCTACCGAGATACCGAGATCCAAATTCCTGACACCTACATTGAAACCTTGCTTGGATTACCACTCAAGGATTAAACCGTTGGAGCGCATTCCTAACTTGAGGATTCCCTGACAATCTAGGTACCTTTTTTGGATCCCCGATTCTTCTAAACTCCATTCTCTCTTTATTGGAGTGATCGGGTTAACTTTCAATTTCAATTTGTGCATTTCTTTTGTTTATGTAATTAATCATGTTTATTGTTTAAAATTATTTCATTTATTTTCCATCTTCTTTTCTTTTCTTCATAGTAGTGTAATTTTTATTTTTAGCATTTTATTTCCTTTTCCATGTAGTGTTGCTTTATTTTCTTTTCCTTATAATGTAATTTTAATTTTTTTTTCCTTTTCTATGTAGTGTAGTTTTAATTTCTTTTCCTTTCTTTTTGAGTCTCATCTTCTTTTCTTTAATACTAATGTTCCATTTTAGCTTAATGTTCTTTTTTCTAGCTTTTATTTTCTATCTTTTTCTTTTTTTTTAATGTTAATGTAATTTCCTTTGCTAACATTTTATTTCTTTTTCTTCTCTTTTATCACTAGCTTTAAATTTTCTTATAATATTCTTTTTTTCTTTTTCTTTTAGTATTAGTATTTATTTTCTCTTAATAATAGTATTTAGTATATACCACCATTTTCTTTTTTTATATAGCTCTATTTTTTTTTCATAACACTTATTTTCTTTCTTTCATATTATTAAACCAAAAAAGAATCACAAAAGAGTCTTTTAATAATTGAAACTCACGGCGAGCGGAGGATAGGAGTGAGGCTTCTTGGGTGTGGATTCCATGGTTGATTATTTCTCTGGATCATTTTCCAAGCTTTTAACTCTTTAAATCCATGGAAGAGAACAGAAAAATGAGGAGATGAAGAAGAAGACAGCAAGGTTGGCAGGACTGTCCAGTGGTGGCCAGGTTGTGGTCGCCGGCCAAGATAGATGGGGAAGGTGGCGACGATGGCGCGGTGGTGGGGCGAAGGGTGGCGTTGCGCCAGTGTGGTCGCCGGTTTCTCTCCTCTCTGTTTCCCTCTCGATCTCTCCCTCTCAGCTTCTCCAGAAGCATCTCAGCTTCGGCTGAGATGCAATGTCTTTCTTTTTGTTTCTCTTTTTCTCAACATTTTTGGAAAACTCCACAACCATCCATTAATTAAATCATTGTGATCAACATATATTTTCTCATGTCTATAAATCTACTCCATTAACCATTCCATTTTATTTTGTTAAAATCTTATTCCTATTGTATTATTAAATTTTTTTTCTAGCATCTTAGAATCGTTCTCAAATTGTTATTCCAAATATCCTGACATACCAAATGTCACGCCCCAACCCCAGGGTCACGTGAAAGCCCACCACAACACTGTTTATGAAAAAAGGTCTTTAGTTGGAAAACCATCAACTCAAAATATACAACATTTGGATAAAAGAACCCAATGTTCATATCTCATAAATAGTAAACATACAGTTCCAGACATGCATAATATAGCTCCTCAAGGCATACAAAACTTGCCTTCAGAAATAGGCATCGCATGTAAAATTACATGTCTCAAAATAAAGAAAAAATTACAGCAAGTCTTCTGCCACCACGGGCATCTAGGTTAACTCCTCATGTTCACCAGAAAAAGATTTGCACAAAATCCCATACCATGAGCCGAAGCCCAATAGGAATAGACTATAAAGTTGTAAAGTAGGTTATACAATTCTAAGCATAAAGACTTAACCACATGAGCCAAAAAGCTTTTTCATCCTAAAAATCTCAAGTTTTCCCATCAGACTAACACGAGCCTCAAAATGATTTTACTTCATAAAATCCCAATGTTTCCATCCCAAATCCATGTATAACAACGATGCCGATATCATTTTACAGTTAAGGAAAACAAAAACCAAAAACTTAAATTTTCACCCGGATCACACAATCGAGAACAAAATGTTATTTTTCCACTCGGAACACACAACTGTGAAAAATAAGATAAAATGAATCATATGTACCGACTCTGTCACACACATGGACAAAGAAAACAACTATAAACTCTTACCCATTACCCTAAAATTGCTCAAGGCCTTCTAGGTAATCACAAGTTCTATACAGAGTCACAACAACGTAACCACTTAGCTTACGGGCTCGAAACCCGAGGGTACTAAGCACCAACCACCTCGTTTACAGGGATTAACCCAAAGGACCGTAGGGACCTACACTGCGCACATTTTTGAACTTCCACTGAGGAGCAATAGCAGCCCAACTCAACACACCCACTGTCACGGTACATCTATAGGATCATTTAAAAATTAGCCGTAGCATAATTACGAAAAATTCGTAAAACAGTTAAACATCAACATGTATAAAAAGAGATCCAACATCCATCAATATGGAGATCTATGTAAAAACATACTTCCATCAAAATATTTTAAAAGCTGAGACTCAACCCCAAGGGTTAGCTTTAAATCTCCAAAAACACGTTTTTCAAGATTTTCTCAAACCTCCGTTTTTAAAACTGTTTCTTTGAAAATCACGAACATCCACACATCCAAATCATATAATAAACCAAGAAAAAAGCCAAAACATGCTTTTTATCCAACAACATGGTTTAAACATGAAAAAACAACATCTAAAGCATTTTTTAGCAATTTCAACCGGTAAAAACACCTATAATTGCACGTAGCATCTTTTAACAACAATAGAGTCTAGGATCCTACCTCAGCGAGTCAAAATTCGAAACCTCAAAAATTGAACCTCGTCGAAATGAGAATCTATCCAGATGGATAAAGAGCTAGCAGCGTGAATAGCAAGGACCCACAAGCAGATCGTCGGAAACTAGGCTCGGGCAACACAAAAATGTAGAGAGAAGGCAAAGAGTTTGGGAGAAAAATGAATTTTCCTAAACAAAATAGGCGCTGAAATATATATAGGTTCGGCCAAACAGTGCATCCAGTCGACTAGATTGCCCCTCTAGTCGATTGAAGGTGTTCCAGATCTATAAAACTCTCCCAACCGACACAATCCAGTCGATTGAACCCCAATCCAGTCGACTGGATCCACCTATTATCCTTCCAGTTGACTAGGGAAACCCGTCCAGTCGACTGGATAGATGGGAAAATGCCCGAACAGATTTTACAACGTCAACACAGGTTTTTCAACCCTAGGATCAACCAAACAAACCTTAACGAAGCACGAGAAAGCCTAAAACACATCTACGCATACTGTTCTACAATAGTGAAGCATAAACTATTCTTCAATGATATATATGCAATGAAAGAAACACGTCAAACATGTGTGTATATATATATATATATATATATATATATATATATATATCAAAAATGAAACAGAACCGGGTTTCACACCAAACCTAAACAATAAGGAAATATCTACAGTCAAAAATTATTTTCTACAAATTATTGGGTCGCTACAACTACCCACTGCCACCAGTCACCACTTTCCTTTTAACGCCCTAATGTCGCTAGTGAACGGATTTGATTGCCAGTAAACTGCTCCGACAAACCCAAACCAGAAAATTATCGTTTTATAAATTTTGTTAAATTTATAGTTTTTTGGGTTAACTTTGGACCATCACAGCCATCACCTCGGACCTCCGTTTCAACCATCGTAAATTTGGTTAGATTCATCTCATGGTCGCCTATGCACAGCCGCGATCGGCCATCAAAATTGATGTCCAGATTGGCCATACTGTAAGTTCAAAGTTTGGCAAAAAATTCTGAAACCGAACTAATTCTCATGCAATTCGCATCCTCCGTTTTGCATTTTGAATCCATTGTTATCTTATGGGTTCCACTGTTATGAAACAAACCATGTTTGGGTATTCTTTTTTTTTATTTTTTTGTTTGTTTCGTTTTTTAGTTTTAAAAAATATATAGAATAAAACAAAAAAAAGGTTATATTAAAAATTATTATGTGATTTAATTAATTTTTTTTATACAAATCAAATTCTAAAGATATAAGCTTAAATATTTTAAATAACATAAAAACAAGTGTTTTTTTCCTTATGATTTTAGTTTTAATAAGTTAGGATTTCAATAAAATAAAAATGATAGTTAATGCTTTTAAAACTGATTTTTTTTATAAGACTCTTAAAAACTTAATTTGGATTACAAGATTTTAATGATACCAATTTAATGTATCTTCTTAAATAAATAAAACCTAAGAAATCTTAGGAAAGTAAGATAATAACTAGAATTCTCTTTTTACGTGACATGTAGATTAGGATGTTTCTACATTAGATAATTGAGTCAAATTCTGTTAGACTAGGTGAATCATTTGATATTTGAATTTGTTTTTGTTTTCACATAAATGCTTAACATGCTATACTATTATGGTTACGGTTGACGCCTTAAAATCGATAATTATTAAGAGTACGGTTGATACCTTAAAATCGACAACGATTATGGTTACAGTTGACACGTTAAAATTGATTATGGTTATAGTTGACGCCTTAAAATTGAAAATGGCTTTCATACCCAAAAACTAGATATTGAAATATATCATTCTGACATTGTGAAATAGTTAATAATTCAATTATCAACGAATTTACACTAGCATTGCTAATGGATATTGAAAATTTTCAAGTGACCCTTAAATAGATGGAGGAACCGATAGCCGAGAAAAGAAAGTATTAATTTATGCATATTTTCCTTTTTGTTTCTGTCATTTGCATTTCAGTTTCTGTATTTAGCAAATGAAAGTACGTTTCAATAACGGTGGATGTTAACTTCACTATTAGAAGCTCTAGAGGTTTGTTTTTGTAAGAACTTTTTGGGAATAATCCCCTTTCAATAAATAATTTACTTTTGTTTCAAAATTGGAATGACTTTGAATGAGATGATTTAAAAAGGAAAAAAAAAATCAGTTGAAAAAATTCAAAATAAGGAATGGAAGATAAAGAAAGATAGAGGCCATTGGTGGGTTTTGACTCATTAGCCGGTCACTGACGCCATATATGAAGATGGGTCGTAACAGAAGTGGTATCAAAGCATGGTTTTTTTTTCTTAAAAAAAAACAGAGCTTAAGACACTTACACCACTTTTATATGCTTTTGTGTGCTTATAACGTTTTAAATATATCGTTAGCTGGGTAGGTTAGTAGCCAATAGAATATTCCTTGGAAACCCTTTGTATTCAACCACGCACGAAGTTTTTCCACTAGTAGAGATTTTGATGAGAATAAAAGACGAAAGACCAGTTACTTGGATTCGATAAGCAAGCAGTAGTCAGGTATCATCTGCACCTCGAAAGGCTATAGATTTAATGAATATAGGTAACTTAGAGCACTATGGAAAGTTATTAGGTAAAGTAAAAATAGTTAACCTTCCCCAAATTTTGCTCCAAACATGATAAAGTTACTAATAACCACATCTAATAAGAACCAATCATAAGGTGGACTAGACTAAACCCATGCCCCGCTAGAATTCATTTCCCAGCACCCTGACAATGAACCCCTTCATTTCTGTTGATGAAGATCCAGCACCCGTTCTTAAGATAAGAATTTTCAATAATCAAAAAGGTCTATAAATGATTAGTAGGAGACAAGGACAAGAATGGATAGCGTTTAGTCATGATATATGATCGAATAGTGTTTTATGAGTCCGTTTGCCAATTTTTGCATTTTCTATATGTTCTTAATAATATGATATTATAGCCTTTCAAAATATTTCTTTTCTGCGAAGTTGTAATACTTGTAATGTATTGTATTCTTTGAACACTTCACATTATAAAGATAATACGATAATTTAGGTAAACACCTTAGAATCTTTTAGGAAAAAAGTTACGTAAGAAAATTCTTAAAAATAAAATCATAAGAGCTCCATAAAATTTTATTATATCAACCGAGTAATTATCCTTGAATTCCAATAAGGAGAACGCCTTATTACCGTTTCTTTTCATGGGAAGTCAGGAAAAATTAATCGAGTTACATTTAGTACCTAGGGACCCTCAGAGCCAGAACCCTCTACTACTTAAGTACCTTTAATGTCGGACCCTCTAGTTTTGCCAATGAATGTTTTGAAGAACGCTATAATCCTTAGGCCTACTAAGACCCAATCTAGACATAAGAGGTTAGTAAGCTCTCCAATGGGGTTATAAAACTTAGCAGTGTTTTGACCCTATCGATAGGAAATATTAAAGACATCTTTGAATAAATAGACTGTGGAGACCATATTTTTAAATTAATTAATTAACCATTTTAACATGACTAAAATTAATGGTACAAATTTTTTATCATTACTAATTTATGTTATATATTGTTGGTATGGGTTCGAACACCGGGATGATAACTTTTAACTAATTCTGTAGTGTCAGAAAAATTTTAATGATGTTATTGGAGTAAAAAAAATTAAAATTTGAATTAGGAGAACAAAATAAGTTATTCTAATTTTAAATTAAATAACAATAATAATATAAAGCTAATTAAATAAAAATCTCTAGACACTTCTAGAAAAAGAAAGGAAGGGAAATAAAATCAAAGGGGTTCTAAAACTCATGTCGCAACGCATGTTATGTTCTTCTTCATCTCTTCTGTTTTCTTATCTTCGTTGTTGCCATGAGAGGGTTTCTAAACTCCCATCTTCCCCCGCCACCACAGCCAGTCACGACCACACTCCACCATCATCGAACCACTGTTAGAGCTATGCTAGACCACCGATCTGCCACCTCCTATTACCGTCGACACCGCCCAAGCCATTGCTGACAACCATCATCACTGCTTGTATCAAATACTAGGGTTTCTAAAAATTTTGGGGTTTGGCTCTATGAGGTAGCATATTAACTAATTGGGATGATTTGAAATGATTTGTGTTGATATTGATTGATTGACATATGAAACCCTAAATCCATGAGATCTTAATCTAAACTCCAATCATATTTGAGTTCATACACTTGGATTATAATACTTGGTATTCATTATGAAATTGAAACCCATAAGGGGCTACCAAAGCAATGTAGCTCAGTGATTTATAGATTATAGAGTTAAAAATCATGATCTAAGTCAAAATTTCAATTAAAAAGCATGGTTAGTTTAGAGTATTTCATTCGATTGATGAATGTTGGATATAGTACGATACATGGATAACCTAAGGAGAGGATTGAACTATTTACTTGTTAAACAGTGATTTGGAGACTAAACTTACGAGTAATTGGTAAGATTTTAGAAGTTGGTGTGTATAAACATTAGGTTATGTAATTGGAGCATGTGAAATTCATGGACGATGGGTTTCAGTTTGAGAATTTGAGACTTATTTGGTTATTTGAACTCAAGTTGTGGTTAAATTTTGATTGAACTATAATTGTCATACTCCAAAACCCAGAGTCACGTGAAAAGCCCACCAAATCACCATTTATAAAATGAGGAGTTTTATAGGTAAAACCATCAACTAAAATAATACAGCTTTTGGAATTAAAAGGAGTACCCGAGGTTCATGTGAGACCCTGACCCGTTTTAATTTTTACAACGTTTCGACGTGTTGTTTATTGTTTTTACAATAGCATGTTTATGTACATTTTATGCATGTTCGAGCTTAAAAATGCATGTTGGGTTGGATACTGGGACCGTTGGGGGTTGTGGTGTGAGGTTTAAAAAATAAAGATATTTTCATGACCTATAAATATCTAGCCTTAGATATTTTGGTAGAGATATTTTTTTTGGAAAGTTTAATGGCTAAATTTCCTTTTCCAAACAAAAACTTATGCCTTCTCTCTAGATTTTCTCGGGACCCGGGCTTTGTTTTTGGTGATCGGATAGCGGATCCTTACTATCGGCACAGAGGGCTACGCGTTCATTCGGACGAAATTTCGTTTCGATAAAGTTCGTATTTCACGGAGTTCGAGAAGTCGAGTTTTTAACTCAACAAGGTAGAATCCTAGACTATCTTGTCTTTAAAGGGTGCTACGTGTAATTATATGTGTTTTTACCATTTAAAAATACATGAAAAGTTGGTTTATGTTTCAAAAAGTTGGATTTTGGTTCAAATCGTTTTTGGGTTGATTTCGGTTGGAGAAAAAGGGGTTTGAGGCTTTTCTTTCGGCGTATCTTTGTTGTTTTAGGTTTGTGTATGCCCGTGGGTTGCAAAAGGGGTGTTTGGCTGGTTTAATTTGGGGCTAAGAAGCTTTTTCCGTAACTAGATTTTGCTTTCCGCCATCGCCCTGTAGCCTGTTCTAAAATTTGAAAATTTTACTTTTTGTGTCGACACATTTCCTGTTTGTGTCGACACCTCTGCTGTTTGTGTCGACACTTTTTTGCTTGAGTCGACTCTTTTCATGCTGGTTGTGTTTGACCCTTCAGTGGCTGTTTACGTTGAACTCTCTGTACTTTTGTGTCGACACCTTCTGCAGTTTGTGTCGACACCTTTTTCTATTGGTGTCGACACATTTTCTGTTTGTGTCGACACCTTTTCCTTCTATTGATGTTGTGTATTCTGTTGCTGTTTGTGTCGACACCTTCGCTTGTTGTGTTAACATATTTTCTGTTTGTGTCGACTGTTGGAGAAGGAGCCACGCAGCGGAAAAAAATTAATTTTTGAATCGACGTCATGACCGTAAAAAATTACGTATGCGATTTTCATGAAAAACAATAACTATAATGATTTTAATAGTTTTATAACTCTATGAAAATTATCGATAAGTTTCTAGAAATTCCAAATGCGTTGAAGACGACCTTGCAACCTTCTCACGTATAACCCGTACGCACTACGACGATCACGATGTGTGGGCACCGATTCCGATCGAAGTGTTCTTCCTACCTTGGTTTCTTCTCACACAATGATCTCCAAAAAGGCAAAAATAATTACCAAAGAGGAGAGGAGGCCGGCGGCTATGTGGGAGAATTAGGTTTTTTTATTAATTAGCCTCCCCTTGATATATATGAATATATCAAACTATATTAAAATATATTAAGTATATCCTCTCCTTCTTAAAAAGATACAAAGAGATATACTTAACATATTTAATCAAGCCCACCATCTCCTAGGGTCGGCCACTTGGGGAATAATCCCTAGGTGTGCCAAATACCAAAATCGCCCCTCATAAATTTAATTTAATTTTCGAATGTCCCCGGCGGAAAAATCGACATTCAAATTAAATTAAATAATTACCGAAACCAACAAGAAAAATATCCGTGCGTATAATGGGTTACGTGAGGGATCACGAGAAAATATAGGACCTAGGCTAACCGTATGAGAAAACCGGATATCCCTAACTCTTTCCCCGAGTTAGATCATTTCCTGTACGAACCAGAACTTATTCCACTGAAAGTCCTGACTATACTCCCTGTCCTAACTCAAATTATGTCTTGAGTCTCCAATTATCAAATGCACTGAATTCTCTCCATATTTAATATATGGATTCCTGATAAATAAATTAGGTTACTGGCAACCCGATTTAATTATTCTCTTCTTCTCGCAACTGCATCGCTTAACCTTTTGATATGCCAGATTCGAAGATCCACTGTACAGATTTAGCATAATCAAACCTATAAGCAAAGCACACGAGGGGGAACTCCTCAACCTAAATCGGACATGATTTTCGTTAGTTGATTATCAATCATCGAACAAATAATGCCAGTACCAACTCATTGGTATTGTTGATCTCATGGAGGAAATCTCAACCATTGACGACTCAAAGTACTATATATTATCTGAACACAATTAATCAATCACTTCGGAATTAAGAGTTCGTACAATACATGATAATACGGTATGTGGATCAATTCATATAGTCAGTATAGAATCGATCATCCCGTTGATCCGGCTTAATATATTCCAAGTGTACTAACACATCGAGCTTGAATATCGAATTCAAAACCAGAATTCGATTCGTTCGACCTAGCCAAGACCAGCTACTATAACAATGTACTACAATCGTACTAATAAAATGTCTGGGTCCATTACGATTGTGAGCCTACCTGTATAATCTATCAGAATCTTTGACCCGATCTTCCGTGCAACACGCACCGAGTCAAATACTGGATAGAATATACGGACTATGCATTCATACATCA
>JAUMHN010062281.1:0-27031 GCA_032360265.1 Heliamphora ciliata
TCACCAGGTGATAAATCCCTTTTCCCATGGCTCTTAGGTATTCGAACCCAGAGCTCTGATACCAAGTTGTCACGCCCCAAAATCTGGGATCACGCGAAAATCTGCCAAACACCAGTTTTAATAAAATAGAGTTTTATATCATCAAAACCATCTGTTGAAATAAAGAAAAAACCCAAAAGATACATCTCTCATAAAGAAAAGCATACAGTTCTAACATGCATATAGTATATCGCCTTATGGCGTACAACAACAGCCTTCAGGATCAGGCATACCCAAAAGGAAAACTATAAAAGTTTTTCGCCACCGCGGGCACAGCCAAAGCTACACATCATCCATGTTATCATCACCTGAAAAAGGTTTTGTACAGAAAATTCTACTCGTGAGCCGAAGCCCATTAGAAACAGACAATAAAGCTGTAAAGTAAGAAATATGCAATCATATAGAGTGGGGGCGAACTCAACCACAAAACCCAAAAGGTTTTCCATCCAAAACCCACAAGTTTTCCCATCAGACTACACCAGTCTCCCAAAATGGTTTTATTTCATAAAACCCATGTTATCATCCTTCAAACCAGGTGTTGCAACACATGCAAATAACCAACCATAGTTAAGGAAAAACAATAACCAAAACATTGTTCCCTCACAGAATGTACCATCGTGGAAAAAGAAGAATAGCGTCCTATGTAACGACTCCGTCACAAGAGAACAGAGTTAACAACTATAGATCCATGTCCATTATCTAAACCCCATGCCTCATGGGACCGAATAGATAATCATAAGGTCTATACGGAGCACCACAACGTAAAAACCTAACTTTACGGGCCTGAAACCCGAGGGACAAGAGCACCCAACCGACCTTCTTTACGGGAACTACCCCAAAGGATAACAAAGGTACCTACTCTGCGCACGTTTTTGGACTTTCAACGAGGGCAACTCGTACCAAATACCCGTCATCCCGGTACATCTAGAGAATCTTCTAAAAATCGAACCGTAGCTCAACTATGAAAAATATTTCACAAATATACATTATACATGTATATACAGATCCATCCATCAACATGGAGATCAATAAAACATTTTCAAAATATTTTTCTCCATTTTCAAAAAAATGTTTCAAAACCTGAGACTGAACCCAAAGGTGAGCTCCAAACCTCCAAAACACCAAGTGTTGAGATTCTATCAAAAACAAACATTTTCCACCGTTTTCAAGAACACCCTTTAAAAATCATAAAATCACATATCATACGATGCATTAAACCAAGAAAAGCAAAAAATATGCTTTTTACCAGAAAACTAAGGTTTACACATAAATATGACATTTCATGCATTTTCTACCGATGAAAAAGCATACAATTACATATAACACCCTAATACAGCAGTAGGGTTTAGAATCCTACCTTTGCGAGTCAAAACTTAAAGTCTCAAAATTTGAACCACGTCGGAACAGGAATCTGATCGGCCGAACATGACGCTAGCAGCGTGAATAGCAGGGATCCATAAGCTGATTGTAAAAAACTAGGCTCGGGCAGGTCAAATATGTAGAGAGAAGGCAGAGAGAATGGAATAAATAAGCTTTTCCAAACATTCAAGTCCCTGGAACTACTTATAGACTCGGCCAAAAAGCAGTTCAGTTAACTGAAGAGGCCACTTTAGTCGATTGAAGCTCTTCGAAAAATGTGAACCGCCATAGTTCAGTTGACCGAACCTCCTGGTTCAGTTGACCGAACTCAGGAAAACCAGTTCAGTCGACTGGACCAAGCCCTCCTGTCGACCGACCCCAAGGGTCTCAACCTACTATTTTTGGTCTCGGGATTTCTGTTGTAAGGCCAACCAAACAAGCCTAAACAAGGTCCGAGAAAGCATGAAACACATCTATACATGCTGTTCTACAACGCCAAAGCATAAACCATGCATCGATGATATCCATAACATGAAGGAAACACGCCATCATTTATATATATAAATAATAAAGTGATACAGGGTCTCACACACTAGGTCTAAACATACCACACAGACTAAATGCTTCCCAGATATATGCTTACCCATATGAATCTAGTCACAATCTCGTCACATATTTCCTTCACGTATGTACCATCCACCATACAATCCTTTGACTGAACAGTACTAACTCCTGATTCTAAAATCTCTTACCATCATTACTCAATCCCTTCACACATTTTCTGCCATACAACCATACTAAGAATCATTTTTGTACTTTAATTATATTATTTTACCCACATTCTACCAAGACACTCGATTCACTCAAGGCCAAATATAAAAACTATACCCATGAATTTGTATAATCTCACTTACGCTTCTACTCTTCTTATCCAAACACTTATTCCTCCCACGTACTCACACTAAGCTGCTACAAAACTCCACCAAAAATAACAAAATTATGTCACCCTCCAACGTCTCATACATAGAGTCCCCACGTTCCCATAAGAAAATTCCTTCTCTATACCAGCAGCATCTACTCATCAATCCAAACAAACTTACTCTAATGGGTCACATCACAAAAGGTTTTCGAAAATAACTTCCTTGCGACTCACACTGATACCAACTCCATAAGAGTTACACAATCTAGACGTTAAACGAATACAAATCGATACTTTAAGAACCTATCATGTGAATAACTTGATCTGTCTAAAATGCGCACCCCACCCCTCAAACAATCTTTAATGTCAATGGGACTCACTATTTTCACAAACTCCTTGGCACCCTATTCCTTGAATTGTTTAACTAAAGAGTTACCGGTCTTTGAGGTGATCTTGATAATCCTGATGACGAAGTCTGTAATCATATGCTTTCATTTTCTTTATAGTCTTTTCAAAGGTTATTCCATTTCTCTTGGCCTCTATCGTAGTTCTTGACGTGCTAGAACGTTGGGTTTGAATGTCTCTTTCAATAACTACATCGTTTTCTTAGGCAGTTAGTCATTCTAGGGTAAAACGAACATGATAAAAGGTATTGTTGTTGTAATTACCTAGTCATGTGATCCATTATGACATGGTGGATAATTCTTCATCAGGCTTCAAACATTCATTGTTGTGATCAAGATTCTTCGTTCTTTGATAGTGATGGCAAAAATCTAGACTCTAACACTTTGGTGGAAAGACCGGCATGAATATCAATGTATATAGACGTACCTCCTTTGCTAGCGTACTAAGGTTATTGTGAGTTTCGAGGTTGTTTCTCATTTTTCACTGTTTTACTACCGATATGAATCTTTTGCTTCTCGATTCATCGAAATAGGTGGGTCAACTATGAACTGGTCTTAGGGAAGTTTGAATTTGCTATATGGTGGTGTTGCGAATCCTTTGGTGTGAAGCTGTCGTTTCTGACTTTAGATTGCTGATGGCACAGTTCTATTTGTCAGGACCTTTGTAGTTAGTTGAATAAGCCCTTACTTAACCATTTACAAATGCGAGTCTTGATCTTCAAAACTTTGCTAAATGCAAACGTTGACAGATATTCTAAGCCGTGACATCAAGAAGAATTTGTTTCACGCTTTAAAGAGGTGTTAGGAGGTTTTCGTGCATCATCTTAGTTTCCCGTGAAAGCGCTAAGGCCTAATGACGTAATATCTTGACGATCGTTATTACTTAGATCTATAGGGCAAGGTTTTGAAGGTCGACAGTCAAAAAGATGCATGGGGTTAGAACATCTTAGGGTGGAACCCAGGTGGTTCAAAGATAGTTTGGATGAGGTTAAATGGTCACGGTTAAGCCAATTACCATTTACACAAATTGAGTGGTCATTTGGGGTTCAAATGTAGGAGAAACAAGAGGAGGACTATGAATAATAATTTAAACAAGTGTCCCCGGAACTAATCCAGTACCATTAGATTATGATAAAAGAGATGTTTAAGCAAAAGGGGCAGCCAAACTAGATATTTGTCTTGAAGTTAATTCAACCTAATGTACTTCAATTCAATCATCCAAGTCTACTTCCCTGGTAGAGATTTCAAGAGTGTACGAAGAATTTCACAAAATCACTGCAACAAATTATGGTTTCAGGATCGAGAGAAGTGAACGGGCAAAAGATTTTATTAATGTTGAATGTTTGGAACGGGTAGTTAACAAAGAATTGATATCAAGTTCTATAAGAGAAGAGTTAGTTCACGGATGATGACTCGAGTGGAGGAGAATCAAATGCGAATACCGGTCATTATCAAGGCATGAAAACTTGAGGACAAAGGTACATTCTAGGACTGAATTCCTATTAAGGTTATCAACAAGACTTGGGTGCATAAGGGTGACCGACGAATGACACTTAATGGTACCCTTGAGGACTTATGATATAAGAAGGAAGGATATGTAAAAGAACTTCAAAAAGTTGACATCATGACTTGGGGTAAATGAGAAAACGACTTAAAAGGATGAAGTAGCGGGGTTTTAACGGTGTCTCTCGAGGTGATATCTAAAACTTCTCCTAGTACGTACTCCTATCTACCCCCCTTAAAAGAAGATAACTCAGTGCATGCATCTCTAATCTTCGATCTCAATGCCCTTACTCGTCTTTTGCATGTAGATTCCTTGTTATTCCCGAACTTGGTAACATCCTAACACGACTCACAATAAGACTTAGACGCAGCAGATTTTAGTTCTTACAATGTATAGATGATAATAATAATTAATACAATGCCTCCTATAGAGCTCCAATGTGACAGAATGAATGGTTTCCCATAACCTAAGGCGTGAAGGTTCACTAAACCTAAGCTCTGATACCAACTGTGACGCCCCGTCCTCCGAGCATGTTGGGACATACATAAATATAAATAAAGAGATATTCTAGCCATTCATTCATACTTACATACGTTAGCTATTACATCATAAAGGAGTTCTAAACTGTTTAAAAGTACATAACTATTACAGTTTCACCAGAAAATTACAAAAATTACACCAAGCGCGAGAGAATTGAATATTAGAACAAAAGCAGAGGTCTCGAATCCTTAGAATGCATCAGCAGGATCCACGTGCTCTTAGAACTCACCATGTTCTTCAGACTCTCGTTCTCCCTCTGGGATGACTTCTCCAAGAACTCCTTTTCACTTGTGGCACGAATGCCATGAGCCAAGGCCCAGAAACAAAACACTCCAATCTTTTAACTAATATCACGGCACAAAATCCACCGCAACACATATCATATAACATCGGGTACAGTTTATAGTCAAAAAGATAGACAAATTTATGACAGGATAGCAGACAAGTCAATAAACATGCGTGTATGAAATGTAGATGCCCAACCCAACATGCACCCAGATGATAACAGGAATTCGACACTGGGAATCACCAGAGTAGACTTGATGGGACTTTGATCACTAAACCTATCATTGTCTCGTTGCAAATAGTAAATGCGTCGCTGGGCGTCATGCCACAACTATTTTACTCAATGGCAACGGCGTGAGGGTAGGCCAACCAATTATTAGCCACCCTTATTCGGGCCAACAATTCCCACCTTAAGAACCAGGATGCTCGTATGGCATCAACCCAAAGTCTAAATCATCAAAATTAGAATGCTAACGACGAACTCATGGTACCCAATAATATTCACAATAAACCATTTCAAACACCAACCAAATTTGTAACACCGGGGACGTACCCAAGGTGTACAAGGGGAATATATCCCAAAATATTTACAAAAATAGAAACCAGGGATGCCCTAGATTTAGAATCATGAAAGAAAACTCAACATAATCCATCCTGATTACAAATCAACCAATCAAATTTTGAGTGGCACCATTATGTTCCTGTACGTTTGGTTTTCGTACATCAACGTTCCCGATCACTACAGCGTATAGCGGCAGTTCGGCTCAAGATGTGATACGGTTCAGGATGTAACATGACTCAGGACATACATAGCCCAAAGTTAACATATCCAATATAATAATTCGAATGGCACCATTATGTTACCATACGTTAGGTTCCCATACATCAGCGTTTCTGATCACTACGGCGTATAGCGGTAGTTCAGCACAAGACGTGATATGGCTCAAGACGTAACACGGCTCAGGACATACATGGCCCAAAGTTAACATATCCAATACAATAATCCGAATGGCACCATTATGTTCTCGTACGTTAGGGTCCCGTACATCAGCATTCCCGATCACTACGGCATATAGCAGCAGTTCGGCTCAAGACGTGATACGGCTCAAGACGTAACACGACTCAGGACATACATGGCCCAAAGTTATTCATACTCGACACAAAAATCTGAATTGTACCATTACGTTCCCGTATGTTACGTTTTTGTACAGTAGCGTTCCCGATCACTACGGCGTATAGTGACAGTTCGGCTCAAGACGTGATACGTCTCAGGACGTATATGGTCTATTGTCAACACCCCCATCAACCAGGATTCACTGATCAAGATATAAAGGCCTTCCTTCTCCCACATCAACCATATCAAGATACAACTTAAAAACATATAAGGGTACCCACAAGATGTCTCCAGTGCCACAATCACAATGCTCATGGTATAACAACTTATATTCTGAAGCACAACTAACAATGGCATACGTTCTAATCATCATATATTCACAAGTAAACACTAATCAACTAATCATCATATAAAACTTGGGTGTCACAGCAAAGGATACTCAAATCACACATAGCAACTTTAAGGCAAAAAATCAAATATTAAATTAAAAGAGCAGACGAGGTTTTGGGGTACCTAGACATGGAATCAAGTTATGATTTTTATACACCATTTAGATAAAAATATTTTCTACAACTATCATGTTTAACACCAAGGCCAAATCCTAAGGCAATTGGGTGAACAATTTATTTTAAGCAAAATCGGTTCAGCACTTTTCTCAAGATTTTACCAAAATTATGCTTCTATTGGTCTCAATTTTGGGGTATCAGATCAAGTCCAAATGAGCCCATTTTTTAGTACGTTCTATTTTAACAAGTCCCCTACAAGTTTTATGTTTAGAGCTTAGGAGTTGTTTGGAACAAGTTAGACTTTTTGCCTATTTTAGAAAGTGGTGTACTTCAATATGTTAGCTACAATGTTCATGTACACCACTTTTGGAATAGTTCATTAAAAATAGAGGTTTTGGGCTATACAAAAACATGGGACAGAAGTGTCCCTTGAGGGCTGAAACTCAACAGAGGCTTTCAAAAGGGTTTTGACTTATCAAAACTCAATATTTTGTGCTCATTTTTGGTGGGTAGATATATATATACATGTTTTCTAGAACTTTCATATTTTTACCAAAGTTCGGATCTCACTTTAAACTAGAATTTTCAAGTCGGTAGTGTTGACTGGTCAAAAAATGACACACTTTGATAAAATTACAATATCTTGAGTTCTAGTTATGAAAATGTGTTGAAACCAATTTTGGATTAAAGATAATACAAAAATATAAATCTGGACATAAGGAACATGCTTAGATCAAATTTTCACATTGATTTATGGCGTTCCAAATTTCAGGGCAGAAACATCTATGTTCTCAAAAATCAAGTCTCTTTGGGTTTAAGTCTTCTACTTATGTCAAGTCAAGTTTTTGTTCCATTTCTTTGAATGCTTGAATTTTAGACTTTAATATCAAGGCTCCAGCACACTTAGAGGTCATCAAACTCAAAGATAACAACACACAATAACATCTCATTTCATTCATAAACATAGCAGCTCCTAATTTCCAACTATGACGCATTTTCGATTTGATTTCGGTTCTTGGTTCTTGGAGTGTTTAAAGGGATGTGTTGGGGGATATTTTGAGAGATCTTAGACATAATGTTTAGAGGTTTTATTTACTTGTTTGAGAGCTCAAAGGATAGTGGCATGGAAGGACTTAGCTTTAAAACAAAACACCTCTCATTGGTTCCTCTTTCTTTTTCTTCTCCTCCTTTCTCCTTCTTTTTCTCCCTCAAACTTATAGAACACTTCAAGAATACACAAATCTGGTTTCCTGTCTCTATATGCACGAATTATGAAGGGGAGAGGGAGGGTGTTTAGCTTGGTTTATATAGGGATGGACTAGGGAACATGGAAGGGACAAAAGATTAATAATAAGTACTTTTTTTCTCCTTTTTCTCTTCCATTTCACATGGCTCATTTAATTTGGTTCAAATTTTGAGGGAGCAAATCAGATATGGGGAAGGAAAATACAGATAGGGGGCTGTTTGGGGGACAAAAACTTGATCCCACATCAATCAAGGGGTTTTACATTGGTTTGCGTGTCCATTTGTGTAAGAAAATGCATGAAAAGTTAATTTGATGTATCTTTTTGGTGTCTTTTCCTACTATGACCTATTATTTTAGTATGTTTATGATAAATATATTATTTCCATGTATTATCATAATTTTTATAGCAATTGATTAAATAGATGTAGTCTTTTAAGTTAAATTAAGCTATTTTGGCAATAAATGACTTTTTGACTTAATTTGTTGTGTGTGAATTTTAATAATGATTTGTTTTCTTTCATTGACCTATAACACTATATTATTATGTATATTACTTATTCAACAAGTATTGAATTATCATAATGCTTAATTTAATACCTTTCTCATCGTTTTAAGCTAAAAAGAAAACAAAAAGTCACTTTTTGGCACTCTTCTCAAGGTGGTCGGCCACTAAGGGGTAATTTTGTCATTTTTGATGTTATTTTGTCCTTTACTACTTAATTGTACTTAAATTCTTAATTTAGGGTATCCATGTGCCAAAATTTAGATTTTTAAGACTTTTTGCTGTACTAGGGGCAAAATAGTCATTTTACTCTATTTATGAGGATTTTTTATTTTTAATTCATTATTTCATGATATTTACTTCATTTAGAATGTTAGGTGACTCTCCAAGTGCTTAGGTTTTATTACCTGAGTTTTGGACCTTTTTGGAGTTTCCGGGCCAAACTCAGAGTTTTCGATTCGAGTTAGGGTATTGAACCTCGTCCGTGCTTTATAGCCTTGTGAACTATCTGTCACTAATACTAGGGTCCGAGCTTTACAC
This sequence comes from Heliamphora ciliata, assembly GCA_032360265.1. Lineage (NCBI taxonomy): Eukaryota > Viridiplantae > Streptophyta > Magnoliopsida > Ericales > Sarraceniaceae > Heliamphora > Heliamphora ciliata. The sequence goes on from JAUMHN010062281.1 coordinate 8,959, forward strand.
GGATTGTTATTAACTGGGTTATTACAACAACGGTCTGTACCGGGTCGTTACATGTAAAGATTCTTCAACAACTAGGCTCCTTTTGTTGAACACTCTATACGCTTTACTAGATATAGAATATCTTAGGAAAATACCTTCATCAGATTTTATGTCAAACTTGCCCAAAAGTTCTTTGTTGTTGTTCAAAACAAAATATTTGCACTTAGAGCCGCGAAAATGACTGATGTTAGGTTTTCTTCCATTCCATAGCTCATATGGGGTTTTCTTGAGAGAAGCTCTTATCATAACTTTGTTTATGAAATAACAAGCTGTATTGACAGCCTCAGCTCAAAAGTATCGTGGTAGATTATTTTCACAGAGTATGGTTCAAGCCATTTCTTCAAATGTCCTATTCTTCCTCCTAACAACTCTATTTTGTTGAGGAGTTCTAGAAGAAGAGAAGTTATGGTTAATATTATTTTTATCCAAAGCTTTTCAAAATCTTTGTTTTTAAATTTTATAACATGATCACTTCGGATACTTATAATTTGAAAATATTTTTCATTTTGAACTCTCCGAGATAGATTTGCAAAAGAAGCAAATGCTTCATCCTTTTGAATTAAGAATAGCACCCAAGTGTATCTAGGGAAGTCAACAATAACAAAGGTATATCTCTTGTCTCCGAGGCTTAAAGTCCTTATTGGACCAAATAAGTCCATGTACAATAATTGTAGAGGCCTAGTAGATGAAATCTCATTTTTTGAATGAAAAGAAGTTCTAACTTGTTTGCCTTGTTGACATGCATCACACACTTTGCTTTTTTCAAATTTGATTTGGGATAACCCAATCACCAATTCTTTTTTCAAAAGTTTAGAAATTAAGTTCATGCATGCATTTCCAAGCCTTCTATGCCACAATCAACTATTATCACTCAAGGCGGCTAAGCACTTGGTGTCATTCTTAGAGAGATCATTGAGAGTAAATATATAAACATTTTCATGTCTTTAACCTTCAAAGATAATTTTGTTATTGGTTGAATCTTCAATGACACACTTAGCATGATCAAAGACAATCTTGTGGCCTTTGTCATAGAGTTAGATTATGCTAAGAAGGTTATATTTCAAACCATCCACAAGCAAAATATTTTCAATAGAAGGGGAAGAAATTTTACCAATACATCTAATTTCTACGATTTTTGCTTTGCTATTATCTCTAAAAGTCATAAATCCACCATCTTTTGGTTTGAGACATGCAAACATTGATTGGTTGCCTGTCATGTGTTTTGAGCAAGCGCTATCGAGATACGACATCTTTTCCTTGAATGAGAATTTGAGATAGACCTGCAAGGAGAATCAAGTTTTGATTTTTGGTACCCAGATTTTCTTGGGTCTTTTGGTGTTAGTTCCTTGAGGATGTGTTCCTTTAGGAACCCAAACCTTCTTGATAGGATTATTTGACAGATTTCTTTGTGGACAGTGTGTGAAAATGTATCCATGTTTATAGCAATGAAAACAAGTTGCATTTGTATGATTAGGGGATGCCTTGACAAAAATGTTGCTTAAGAACTTTTGTTTCTTCTTTGGCTTATACCTCATTTCGGCTTTGTCAAAAATACATTTTTGCATGCCAAGAAGTTTGTTTAAGTTATTCTTTTCTTGAGTGAACTTATAAACAATTTTAGTATGGTCTTCAACCTTTTCGATCGAAACCTTATTTTCATCTTTCAAAGCAGAAACTTGTTTTGATAAAGCAAGTTTTTCATTTTTTAAGGTTTCAATCTCACTTGAGGAGGAAAGAACTAACTTTTTCAAAATAGAGTTCTTTGCACCCATTTTTCTCAATTCATCATGCAATTCTTCAAATGCACTTTGCAATTCATCTAAAGAAAAATGGTCAGGGGTTACCTCATCTTCTTCTCTAGCCATGAGGCATAGATTAACTACTTCATTTTTTTCCTTTTTATCCTCAGAGCTACTATCATCGCTTTTGCCCCATGCAGCTACCATAGCTTTCTTGAAGTCTTTTTTGAATTGCTTTTTGAGCTGAGAACATTCAACTTTGATGTGTCCAGGCTTTTTACACTCATAGCAGATGATATTTTTTTCTTGAAGTTATTCTTGAATTTGCTTGAGTCGCCATTGAATTTGGTAGGCTCGCCTTGATGTCCTTCCTTCTTGAAGAACTTTTTTCCTCCTTGTTTCTTATCTCTAAGAAACCTTATGAATTTTTTGTGTGATGAGAGCCATGTCTTCATTCTCATCACTTGAGGAGTCTTCTTCAGATTCTTCGTCATGTGTTGAGAATTTGAAGGCGATGCCTTTCTTTTTTTTGTTGTCATCCTCATCGTCCATCTTTATGTTCATCTCATGGGCCATGAGAAAACCAAAGAATTCTTCTAGACTGAGCGTGTTGAGATCTTTGACTTCTTAAATAGCTGTGACCTTAGCTTTTCAATTCTTTGGCAAGCATCTAAGAATTTTTCGTACCATTTCTGCATTTGTATAAATCTTGTCAAGAGATTTTAGTCTACTAATAATGTAAGTGAAGCGAGTAAACATACTAGAGATGGTTTCATCATGCTTCATTTTAAATAATTCATAGTTATGCACAAGCAGACTTATTTTGGACTTTTTCACTTGATTTGTACCCTCATGGGTAACTTCAAGTCTATCCCATATTACTTTTGCGGTGTTATATGTAGAGATCCTATTGAACTCATTTGGGTCAAGTGAGTAATATAGGAGATTCATGACTTTAGCGTTCTTTGAATTTCCTTAATATCATTTTCAGTCTATTCAACCTCAGGTTTCGGGACGGAAGCCCCTTCAATGGTTTTGGTAGGTCTTTTGGGTCTATTAATAATAACCAACCAAAGGTCATAGTCTACGGCTTGAATATAGATTCTCATTCTAACCTTCCAATAATTGTAATTTGTTCCATTGAACAAAGAAGGTCTATCGGTCGACTGACCTTTGAATTGGTAGGTCCGATGCTAGTGGTTGCCACAAAAAATCTTAGATGGTTAAGTCAAAAACAAGAGCCCAAGCTCTGATACTAATTGTTAGTTCTAGGCAACTCAAGAGGGGGGTGAATTGGGTATTAAAAATTAATAACAATATTTAAAAGTTTTTTGAAAACCTTTTAATTTTCCAAACAATTATGGCAAAACAAGCAAGGATTAAAGCAATGCTTATATGAAAAAGGTTAGGGAGAGAGAGATAGAACCAGACACTAAGGATTTTATAGTGGTTCGGCTTTTTCCAAGCTTACGTTCACTCCTCAAGTTACCCCTTGAGTATTTTCACTATAGAGAATGCTTTTACGGACACATTCAAAAGCCTATATCAGTTTCAAGAAGATCTTATGAAAATAATTTCCTATTTTCTTTTAATCTCTCTTGAACTCTTCTTCGATGAGATTCACTCACTCACTCAAAGAATAAAGGGTGACTCATCCCTGATTATAATAAATGAAGTAGAAACACTCACTTTCTTACAAAAATTGATTTACAATAAATGAGAAGGTAAAGAGAGATGAGAAACAAGAGTTGGAGTTCAGAAATAAATGTGAGCTTGAGAGTAATGAAATTGATTCAAGCAATAGAACAGTGATTGTAGGTCTCCAGTTAGATTAAATGCTGAGAAGTTACTCCTTATATAAGCTCTTGTACATTCATGACCGTTGGAGGTAGGTAGGAGCAATAAATGCCAGAAATCCAACTATTAAGGTCTGCCACGAATTTGAAATTTCGTCGCAAGTGTTGACACAAATGCCTTTGGTATCGACACAAAATGTCTAGGGTAGGTCCTTTTAAGTGGTTGGGTTGATACATTTCTTCAGAGGGGTCGACACAATTTTTGTAAGTTTTCTCACCAACACAACGGTATCGACACATTTAGATCTGGTGTCAACTCATTTGAACTTCAAAACTCGGGAGAAGGCACTTTGTGTCGACTTAAGTCTTCTTTGGTGTTGACACTAAATTCTACAGGAACCCTCAGGATATTTGTGTTGACACTTTTGGACTTTGGTGTCACACCAAAATTCTTCAAGTGGGCTCGGAACTTCTGTGTCGACTCATCTTCTATCTTGTGTCGACACCTAAAATTTGCAGGTGGCCTCGATTTTTTGTGCCGACACATTTTTCATTTGTGTCGACTCAAATGACCGGATGCCAAAAGTGAGGACCCACTTTTGTGTCGACACAAAGTCAATTTGTGTTGACTCATTTTGAGTCCTGAGAGTTTCGGCTCTTTTGTGTTGACACTAATTTTTGATACCTGAAAACAACTTCATAAAACTTTTAGGGTGTCAAACCATCTGTTCAAAAGTGTTGACACACTTGATATACTTCAAGTATACTTTGCCTTAAAAGTGTTTGACTTAATTTTTAATTGGGTTTAACACAGAATATTCTCATTCAAGAATACTTGAGTGTTTTAATCCTTTTGAGAGTTGAGTAATTTTTTTCGGCTAAATGTGTCAACTCAAATGTTTAAAATGTGTTAACACTTTCATTTTAGAAATATAAAAAAATTATTCTTTTAAATTCATTTATTCTTAAAAAATGAGTTATGAAAATTATCAAAATCAAAATAAAAAATCCTTGGGCTAACAAACGCATAGCGTCATCGCGGTGCACAAAAATAAACGAAGACGCATAATTTCATCGCAGTGCACGAAATTAAATGCTTTTTGGAATTTGTCGGATATTTCACTTGAAAATTAATGAAAACGCAAAAAGTCATCGTGGTGCAAAAAAATGAACACTTCTGGATTTTGTTCGATTTTTCACACGAAAATAAGCAAAAACGCAAAATGTCGTCCCAGTGCACGAAAATTAACACTTTTTGGATTGTGTTTGGTTTTTTGTACGAAAATAAATGAAAACGTAAAATGCCATCGCGGTGCACAGAAATGAACACTTTTTGGATTGTGTTTGGTTTTTCATACAAAAATGAACGAAAATGTGTGATGTCATCTCGGTGCATGAAATTGAACGATTTTGGAGTATGATTGTGTCTTTGCATGAAAATGAACGAAAACAAATAACATTATCTTGGTGCACGAAATGAACGATTTTGGAGTGTGTTAGGGTTTTTCCACAAAAATGAATAAAAAAGTATAATGTCATCGCGGTGCACTAAAATGAACCATTTTTGGGGTGTTATTGTTTTTTGCATGAAAATGAAGGAATACACATAGTATTATTGTGGTGCACAGAAGAGAACGAAGAAGCATAATGTCGTCGCGGTGCACTAAAATGAATGATTTTTGGAATGTATTTGCTTTTTTGGACGAAAATGCATAGCGTTATAGTGGTGCATGAAAATGAGGGATGACGTGTAATATCATTGTAGTGTACCAAAAAGAACACTTTTTTTAGCGTGTTTGGTTTTTCGCACAAAAATAAACAAAAACACAAATGCATCGCGGTGCATGAAATTGAAGGCTTTTTGGAGTATGTTTTTTTGGCACTAAAATTAACGAAAAAACATAAAGTCTTCGCAGGGCACGAATATGAAGGAAGATGCATAAAATTGTCGTGGTTCTCGAAAGTGAAGGAAGACGTATAATGTCATCGCAATGCACGAAAATTAATAGCTTTTGAAGTGTGATTGCTCTATAGCACGAAAATAAAGGAAAACACGTAGTATCATCGAGGTGCACGAAAATAAATGAAGACACAAAATGTCATTGCAGTACATGAAAATGAACAATTTTTAGAGAGTATTTGCATTTTTGTATAAAAATGAATAAAAATGCATAATTCCTTCGCGGTGTATGAAGATGAGCACTTTTTACAGTATGTTTGGTTTTTCGCACGAAAATGAATTGCGTAATTTCATTGCAGTATATGAAAATGAACGATTTTTGAAGCATGATTGTTTTTTTGCACTAAAATGAATGAAAATGCATAAATTCATCATGGGGCACAAAAATGAATGAAGACGCACGTTGTCAAAATAAACATTTTTTGGAGTGTGTTTGGTTTTTCGCACCAAAATGAACGAAAATGCATAATGTCATTGCGGTGTATGAAAATGAATGATTTTTAGAGTGTGTATGCATATTCGTACATGTAGACACCCAAATTTGACCCCGCCCAATCTTAGGTGAATTCGATGATAAAAACAGTTAGAATGGTGCCTTAGTATGATCCTCGGGAAATGATCTAATCTCGATATTTGAACCAAAAACCTTCAAGCCAATGAAATTATGTCGAACCACAAATAACTTGCTTTGCAAGTTATTCCAAATGTGGCGACCCCTATGTTTATTATAACGACCGTCAATAGAACCTCTTGAAAACCCTAGTCAAAAGTGGCGACCCCTATCTTCAACCTGGCAACCACCAACTTGTATTGTGGCGACCGCCAATAGAACCTTGTGGAACCTTTTTAAACATGGCGACCGCCAACTCATGACATGGCGACTGCCAAGTCCAAATGGCCTGGCGTATCCCAAAACGTGTCAGCATCTCATTGGTTGAAGAATTCTATAAATACCGTACCCCAGCGTACGTTTTCAGAGGAGAATTTAAGTGAGATTTTGTGAGAGAAGCTCTGCCGAGTTGCCGAGCAATCCGAGCCTCGACGCCGAAACCCTGCTGAAATACCGAGAGCCGAACCCTCGATAACGAAGTTCTGAAATCCTAACTTAGATCATCGCCCGAGAACCGAATTGTCTATATCCACTCCCTGGCTCGAGGATTCCTTAGCAATCTAGGTACCTTGCTTGGATCTCCGATCCTTGTAACTCCATTTCCTACCTCATTGGAGTGACCGGGTTAATTTGAACTTTTCATTTTAATTATATTCTTGCATTACTTATATAGTTGCTACATTTGTGCTCAAATTCAAGTTTTAGCTTATTTAGTTTACTTGTTTATTTATTTGTTTACTTACATTAAGTTTTCTAATTCATCAAATTAGTGTTAAAATATATTTTTTACAATTACAACTTGTTAATATTATTAATTGTTATAAACAATGTAGTTACATTTATATGAATGTAGTTATCAGTACTACATTCACATTTGATTTAAATAGTTGTATTTAATTTTTTTTCTTTTAGCATTAATGTAATTTCTTTTACTAGCATTTATTTTTATTTCATTTTCTTTTCTTGTAATATTAATTTAATGTCTTTTTATCTTCTTAGCATTAGTTCAGTGTTCTACCATTTTCTTTTTCTTTTATTTTCTTTACTAGTATTTCATTTCTTTTTCATTTAATGCTAATGTTCTATATATTTTTTTATTTTCTTTCTTTTTATTATTAGCTTTAATTTTCTTATAATGTTCCATTTAGTATTCATTTTCTTTAATATTAGTATTTATTTATTTTTATATACAACTCTATTTTTTTTCTTTTTCTATAGTTTTATTTTCTCTTTATGGTATTTTTCTTTTTTTAAACTCAAAAATCATTAAAAAAATTTTAATTTAATTCTCATCTTTAAGTGTATTTTTCTTTTCTTTTGTTTTCTTTTCTCTTTTATATTCTTCTATCTCTTATAAAAAATGTAAAAAGTGAATAGTTAGCTTTTTCTTTATTGGTTTAATAGCATTTTCTAACCTTTGTATTCTTTAACCTTTTGTACACCTTTTGATAATATGTCCATTTTTTTAGCATATTTAGTGTTAGCAATCTTTTGGCATAATTTGCTCTTTTATTTGAATCATGCTAATTTAGGTTGTTTCAACAATATTGCATGCAGGAGTGTTCTATGTATTCTTTAGTTAGATATTGCATGTCGTATGACTTAGAATTTTTCTTTTGATACTTGTTTTATTTGGCGTTCTATATACGTATGTTATGTATTTTTCGTATTTGATTTTAGATGTTCTTTCCTTACCTCAACTCTCTTTATTTGTATGTATTTGAAAAATTTTATTAAAGAACCAATGATGATTAATAAAAGCCAACCTTACAGTTGGGCGAACGGGGTGCCTAACACCTTTTCTGATTCATACCTTAGCCCCGGAATCTTTTTTCTCCGGTTAAACGTTGATCAATAGCCATTTTTTGTTTTTTTCAATTTTTCTCAAAGACTAAGCGGTAACTCTATTTCCAACAAAAAAAAAGGATTTTCAAAATTTGGCTTTTAAGGTGCTAAAATATTTTCTAAACATCTTTTGAATCCCATGTTTTTGAACATTTTCAAAAAATTCCAAAAATCCGACGCCACAATATTTTCTAACGACTCTGCTGGGGACTGGTTTATAAAATCAAATAAAAGTGCTAAACTTGAAAACATCATCGGCTCTTAATAAGAATTTCTCATTTGCATTTTCGCATGCTTGTGCATTGTTCTTTAATTCCCCTGCCTGGTCGACTTGATGCCCTAAACGTTCATCCATTTCGGAGATTGTTAGGAAGGCAAGCAACCCTTACTGACTGTACGCTATCATAGGTGCAGTAAAAGAGTTCGGGGGTATTGTTTGACCATGTCCTGCATGGGAGGTATATACCCGGCTCTATTCAGAAGGTAACCTGTTTGATTGACCAAAGCTGGCCTTTTGCATATAGTAGCTTAGAACCCCCCATTAGGTGCTGCTAACCCAAGTAGGATTATGTGTTTTCTTAATTGTATATTTTGATTGCGTATTATTAGGAATGTTCGTTTAGCTTAGGATAGTTCCTTTTCTGGGATCGGCCCAAGTTTTCTGTTATCCCTTGCTGTTCAGGACAGTTTTACCTTCGGGTTCTTGCCTGGATTTTGTTTTTCACCACGTTTAGTTTTCACGTCATAGTTTTCTTCTCGAGATCATGCCCGTGTTTTGTTTTGAATCCTCTAGTATAGTTTCTCTCTCCTCTGGGTTCTTTCTGGGTTGTTGGTTTATCCCCCATTGTTGTGTTAGACTCGCTTCCTTAGGACCCTTGTTATACCCGTGTTAGCTAGTTCTTCTTTCCTATCGGAGTGCTGTCTGTTTTTTGTTAGAATCCTAGATCAAACTGGTCTCTTGAGGGTTAAAACTATTTCTTATCGGAGGGCTATCCGTTTAGAATTTAGTTAATCCCCTTCTTAGCCATCATTCTGATCATTGGGTCGTCCTGTTGTTATGCTGCCAGTATAAGCCCATCAAGGGCATTGTTTCAGCTTCCGTGATTATCTGCTCATGATTTACTGTTTTGGGTATCTGGGATGTTTACTATCTGTCGACAGAATTCTTATCCAGGAAGTGTTTGATACTGGTCATTCTGTTTTTTGGGATCCATGTTTTCTTTGGGTCTAGATCATTGAGTCAGAAAGATTATAGCCGACACGTGTCTGGGCAAGATCAGGGTTAGGCAAACTCTATAGAATATTTGAATAGTCAGCTGAAATGGCAGAGAATGAAATGAACTTAACAGCTCTGATGAGAGCTATTACTGAGATACAGAGAGTTGTGGAGCTACAGACCAAAGCTCAAAACCAATGTCAGGCGTAAATCTGGGCAATTTAGGCCCATCTGCCCGACGTGAATGGACAACTGAAAGATACAAACGAGAACGGTGAAGACTTCTGAGATGATAACCAGAGACAGGAGGCACCGCAAGTCGTTGCACCACCCTGGGTTCCCCGACATATCCCGGTGGAAGAAGAGATCACAGCCCAATCTAGGGAATCCGCACTGGCAGAGAAGATTGATAGAATGGAGAAGGTGTTGAGAAAGGCCAAAGTGTAGAAGAGTACATGCTGAATGTGGGCGGTCTATGTTTATTCCCAGATGCCAAGCTGCCGAAAAAATTTAAAATTCTAGAGATGGAGAAGTTCGATGGCACCAAAGATCCCCAAATTCATCTGTGAATTTACGTTGGAACTCTTTCTCCCATGGGGATTGACGATCATCTTAAGGCCCAATTGTTCCACCGATCACTTTTTGGGGCAGCACAAAGGTGGTTTCTTTTCGTGGAGGTAGCCAAAACTAGAACTTGGGAAGATATAGCTATGACCTTTATTAGTCAATACATCTACAGCGTCCAGCTAGACGTAACTACCCGAGAGCTAGAAACAACTCGTCAGGAGAATTAAGAATCGTTTATTGATTGCCTGAGCAGGTGGAGGGGCAAAGCCGCCAAGATGACGAACCGACCCACTGAGAAAGAACAAGTGAGAATGGTGGTGAAAAACCTACAGTCCCCTCTAAAGCGTTACCTTATCACACAGCCGCTCTCTACTTTTGAGTAGCTATTTTCGCTGAGGTGCAGATCGAAGACGCCATTCAATCTGGGCAAATTGAGAAAGTAGAACCCAGCCAGAAATTGAGAAGAACCTTCCCTATAAACAATCAGAATTAGTCTGCCATTACCAATCTCCTGTCACATTCAAACGAGGTAAACCTCCTGTACCCTTCTTCATCTACCCAGCAATCAAACCACAGTCAGCAGGCAAGCAACAGTCAGTAGGCACAACAATGACCAAGGAGAGTCTTTACTCCCCTTAATATTTCAATAACCACTGCCCTAAATTGGCTTATCGAGAAAGGGCTCATCAAGTTGTTGGATCCCATGCCGGTGCCACATCCCCTCCCCCCGAGATACAATGCTTCGCAATATTGCGTTTATCACCAAGGCCATAGACATCTGACTAATAAGTGTACGAGACTCCGACATGAGATGTAGGATCTCATCGATAACAAGGTGATTCCCCCGTCGTCTGTCGCTTCGAAGCCAAATGTCACGACTAACTCTTTGCCAAATCATGCTAAGCCGTCTGGGGTAAACTGTGTAACTTAGGAACGGTCAGAAGATCCGAGTTAGTATATCTGTTCAGCGTGTCTGCTATGCCCTTGTGTTTCAGCTATTGAGGATCAAACAGCATACTCATTTATTATGGCTAGAAACGGCCGAGATAGGATGGAGGAGTGGAAGATAATGCCTGGGAAGGGTATCGAATGATAATTCAAGCCAACCAACAAGAAGAGGAGGAATGCAATGAGGAAGACGATTGGCCGCTAGTTTATTCGGCATGACCTTATGACTTTGGCCATGTGCTTGATGGAATTACTCTTCCCAAACTTTTTAAGGAGGAGATATATGTCGACGAGATGCAATCTTATTGCCTGGTAAGAGTCATGCTGAAATCAGATGGGGCTGAGTGGGCCAACTTTTGGGCTACTCGAGAACAACATGTGGAATACATTGGAGAAGACGTCTGGGAAGAAGTTGACAATACGTGGGCTATCGAAGAAGATGAGGAAAGGAGAGGAAGGGTAGCGGTCGGTGAGTTAGATGATCTGTGGGCATTCAAAAGCCCTTTATGCATAGACGAAGTAAGACAAATGAAAAATATAATACCAGGATTGTGGGATCCTGAGGACGATGTGAAACATCTAACCAGCAGTGGACGGCATTTCAAGCTGACTTAGTTAGAAAAAGGGCAGTCAAGCGGGAAAGGAAAAGAGAAAGAACAAGAAGAAGAGGATGACGCTGTGCAGCAGCTCAAAAAGACATAGGCCAATGTCAGCATCTGGGGCTTATTGATGGTCTCACATAAACATAGACAAGCTGTGCTGAAGATCCTGAATAAAGCCAGTGTTTTGATAGATGCGACCCTAGAGCAGCTTGTTGGACTCATTCTGCGAGCTGTAGAGCCAAAAGTCATTTTCTTTTCTGATAAGGATCTGCCAGCAGAAGGAAAGAACCATAACAAACCCCTATACATAACTGTTAAATGCTTGAAAAAGTGGGTCTCAGTGACTCTTATTGATAATGGGTCCGCGTTAAATGTTTGTCCGCTTAGAACAGAAGTTTTCTTGGGATTAAAGCCGAAACATTTCACACCTAATAATCAAGGAGTCTCGGCCGACGACAATACAAGGAGAGACGTGCTGGGCTTTGTATCATTCACATTATCAGTAGGACCTTTGGAGACATCGATTGAGTTCCACGTACTGGACGTACTGGCTTCTTTCAAACTGTTGCTAGGCAGGCCTTGGTTGCATGACCCGAACATCCAGGAAGTACCGTTGACTCTTCACCAAAAGCTAAAACTGATAAAGAATGGGGTAATTCTGACTATCCATGAAGAAGACAGTATTTAACCCCCAAGAGGAGAAGGCTCGACTCTCTTGGAGGTTCAGCATGGCGAAGGGGATGTGTCGCTAAGTGGCTTCTGGTTCGATGAAGCGAAAGCTATGCAAATGCTATTGAATGAAGAGGAGGTGTACATCAACCCGAGAGTAATTACAATGATGAGACAAATGTCCTACTTCCCAGGCATGGGGCTAGGGCATAAACAGCAAGGAATTCCCGAACTTGTCCAGGTATTGCCGGCTTCTCGCCATTTTGGTCTTGGATACAAATCGACGGGAGAAGATTTGGAAGGGCCTAAAAGGGGATGGAAGGACAATTATTCAGGAACACTCAATGGGTATTTTGTCAAAGAAGGAGAAGACTTTCCATACTGTAGCTTACCAGAGCCATGGATCGACGAAGAAACCAACCAGAAGTTATCAGCATTAGAGATCTTCTTTGACCATCAACTATCTGGCACACGAAAGAGGATGAAACAGTGAAAGGGGAAGAGGAAGGAAAGAAGATCCAAGAGGAAGATTGGGTAGACAAGCTTGATGGAATCGACATGGGAGTGTTGTTCAACGAAATGATGGCACAGCTACACGTGACTGACTCAGACTACTTCATGAAGGGCTTCAGCGCACCAACCGACTGCACCAAGTTCATTGTCAATGCAGCTACAAAGGAAGTGAAGAACTAGACCTTAGAGTCCTGTGATGTGCAGCTTGTCTATCCTGAGTCTGAGTCTGAGTCAGAATCTATTGTTGAGGGCACGTTTGTTTGTGCACCTCTCCTTGTTTTTGCTTTTGAGTTTGTAATTCCGTCTTCCTTCAATGAAATGAACGAAACTTCTAGTTACTCTACTATGTTTGATTTATTACATACACTTTCAGATGATTTTGAATTCAACGGGGATATCCCCGAAGAAATAAAATTTTTAATAAAAAGAGTAGAAAATAAGCTCGCACAACCAATAATTGAAGAAACTTTGTCAATAAATCTGGGTAATGAAACTAACCCGCAAAATGTACAAATTGGTTCTTCTTTATCATTAGTTGAACGTGAACACTTAGTAACTTTATTAAAAGAATTCAAGAATGTATTTGCATGGTCTTACGAGGATATGCCCAGAATTGACCCCGATATTGTCCAACATCATATCCCCTTATACCCTGATACTAAATTGGTTAAACAAAAATTGAGACGGATCCGGACAGAATGGGCTCTGAAGATCAAAGAAGAAGTTGCCAAACAGATCAATACTGGATTTTGCATGGTAACTGATATCCAAAGTGGGTAGCCAACATTGTGCCAGTTTTAAAGACGGATGGTCGTATTCGAGTTTGCGTGAATTTTTGAGATCTCAACAAGGCTAGCCCAAAAGACAATTTTTTGCTATTGCACATCGATGTTTTGGTATACAGTACAGCGGGACATACCTTGTTATCATTTATGGACGCCTTCTCCAGGTATAACCAGATTCTGATGGATCTCGAGGATGGAGAAAAGACAACATTCACCACACCTTGGGGGACCTACTGTTATCGTGTGATGCCGTTTGGTCTGAAGAATGCAGGGGCAACCTATCAGAGGGCTGCCACTACTTTACTGCATGACATGATACATAAGGCGGTCGAAGTGTACATGGGCGACATGATAGTCAAGTCCAAGGATCGGGATAGCCACATCATAGCACTGTAAAAGTTCTTTGAAAGAATTCGAAAGTACAATATGTGACTCAACCCAGAGAAGTGTGCCTTCGGGATTACCGCCAGAAAGATGCTTGGATTTATGATCACTCAACGAAGCATTAAAGTTGATCCTTCAAAGATTAAGGCAATATTGGAAATGCCTCCTCCAAAGACCGAACGAGAAGTCAAAGGCTTTCTGGGTAAATACAGTTCATCAGTTGATTCATCGCAAAATTGACAACCACCTGTGAGCCACTCTTTCGTTTGCTGAAGAAAGGAGTTAAGTTCGAATGGGATTATAAATGCTAAGACGCCTTCAATTCCGTGCATCAGTACCTACAAAATCTGCCTGTTCTAGCTCCTCCCGAACCTATGGGATGTATGTTGGCGCAAGATGGTGAAATTGGAATCAAAAAGGCTGTCTACTATTTAAGCAAGAAGATGATGGGGCCAGAAATACGGTACACACCACTGGAAAAGACATGCTAGGCCTTGGTTTGGGCTTCCCAAAAACTAAGGCATTACATGCTGTCTTTCACAGTGAATATCATCTCTCGGATGGACCTGTTAAAGTACCTACTTGAAAAGCTGGCACTAACAGGGAGGTTGGCTCGATGGCTACTGTTGTTATTAGAATTCAACCTCAGATATGTCACCCGAAAGTTAGTCAAGGGTAGAGCAGTGGCAGAATTCCTGGCCCACCAACCAGTTGAGGGAGGTGAAGACACGGAGGTCCAGTTTCCTGACGAACAACTGATGAAAGTCGGGGATGACAAGTGGACTCTATATTTTGATGGCATGTCCAATCAATTTGGATATGAAATAGGAGTCCTTCTTGTCACCCCTGATGAATCACACGTCCCTTTGTTTTTGAAGCTCAATTTTGAAGTTACCAATAATCAGGCTAAGTATGAAGCATTTTTAGCTGGATTGAAGGCAGCCTTAGAATTAGGGTCAAGGAAGCTGGAAGTCATCAGAGATTTAGCACTGGTGGTTTCACAAGCGAGAGGAGAATGGAAGGTCAGGAACATGACATTGATTCTCTACCATCAAGAGCTAGAGAAGCTAATACCGTGTTTCGAATCAGTAATCTTTACCTATGTGCCAAGATTACAGAACAAGTTTGCCGACGCACTGGCCACATTAGCATCCATATTTGATATACCATCAGGGGTCAGAATGAGGCCCTTAATAATCGAACAGAAAAGAAAACTAGCATATGAGACGATGGCCGCGATCGAGGAAAGCACTGATAAACTTCCATGGTATTTCGACATTCAGAACTTCGTGGAGAAAGGAGAATATCCCCAGTTTACCAATAAAAAGGAAAAAAGGGTGATACGAAGACTATCTATACAGTTTGTTATTTGCGGTGGAAGACTATATAAACAAGGGCACTCTGGGGTCAATAAGCTATGTGTTAGCACTGAAGAAGGCCAAGAACTAATGAAAGGGATACACGCAGGAGTCTGTGGGCCACACATGAGTAGAAACATGTTAGCCAAGAAAATCTTACGACAAGGATACTTTTGGATGAAAATGGAGATAGACTATATACAGTTCATGCAGAGATGTCATAAGTGTTAGATTAATGCAAACTTTATGCACGTTCCCCCATCTCAACTGTATAACCTAACGTCACCATGACCATTCTCAGTATGAGACATTGATGTAATCGGTAAGGTGACACCGAAGGCGTCAAATGGGCACGAGTTCATCCTGGTAGCCATTGATAACTTCACCAAGTGGGTGGAAGTAGCCTCCTACTCGGTATTAAAAGCATCACATGTTGCCAAATTTATCAAGCAGAAGATCATTTGCCGATATGGGATCCCCTATGAGGTTATCTCGGATAATGGCTCTCATTTTCAAGGGGAGGTCTTGGAATTTTTCGAGAAATACTGAATAGTGGCCCACAAATCCTCACCATATCAGCTGCAGACAAATGGAACAATTAAGGCAACAAACAAAAATATCAAGAAAATTCTGCCAAAGACGATCAATTCACACAAGGATTGGCCAGAACATATACCATTTGCACTTTAGGGATATTGGACGTCAATAAGAACTTCAGCAGGAGCTACGATATACTCTTTAGTGTATGGGATGGAAGCTGTGCTTCCCATTGAGGTGGAAATCCCTTCGTTAAGAGTAATGGCCGAGGCCAGTATTTCAGAAGTAGAATGGTAGAGGAACTGGATGGAAGAGTTGCTCTTGTTTGATGAAAGAAGGCTGCAGGCTCTGTTTCATGTACAAGGATACCAAAGAAGGATAGCTCGAGCATTCAACAAAAAGGTCAAGACCCGGGATCTCAGAGAAGGAGATCTGGTTCTTAATGAAATCAAAGCTCCTATCTTCGACCCGAGAGACAAGTTCAAGCTGAACTGGTCCGAACCATTTCTCATTAAAACCATCATAACCGGTGGTGCAATGATTATTATGGATTTAGATGGCAATGTGTTCTCCACTCCAGTTAACCTTGACCAACTCAAAAAGTACTATCCTTGAAGTTAAAATAAAGAAAAGATGAAAGCTCGCTGAGTTAAAAATCGAAAAGGTAACTCAGGTAAAAGTTAAAGTAACCTGCAAGGCCAAAAACTCGAAAGGGCGACCTTGGCAAAAGTTAGGGAATAACAAAAGGAGAGTGTCAATACTCGAGTGAAAACTAAGCCTGAACTACGTTATGGCCTGATTCCATCTTTTTAGGATACGTAGGCAGTTTCTTTTAGGAAGTCTAGCTACATTCTTTGTTTTTAACCATTTTGAATCTGAGTAAGACCCAATGCAATACATTTCTAGATTTTGATAATAAAGTTACTTAATTGAATTGGAAAACTTTGGATAATTTTGAACCTTCTTTTCTTTAGTTTCAGATTACAAAGTTTTGAAATTAAAAGGGAGGACGCACAAGTCCCAAAGTCTACGAACAAAAAGGAAAGCTATGAAATCTTTGAAACAAAGTAGGAGGCCTCAAATCCTCCTCTTTTTTGCTGCTTGTTTTCCTTCTTCTTTGTCTTTCGTCTCCCTATCCCGCATCAGCCATGTCTTATACTCTGCAGAAAGATCGGGACACTACAACTCTTGCATCTCCATACGTGAACGAGATGGCCAGGCATCCTGATACAATGCTAAAAATGGGGCCCGCAATGTAGATGAAAGTAAACGACCTTGAATACTGGTAAAGATGATTTGACTATGACCGAACTACTGCATGATTTGACAGGGATAATAGAAAGTAGTCTGACACATACCAACGAGCAGAACACTAGAGTGATCCATGGTAGTCAGAGTCAAGGTAGGGATCCGCTACTAGGGGCACTGCCAAGTAATATCTGGGTCAGCCAGAGAAGAAAGGTACTGTCGCCAGGCTGCCTCAGTGTTGCATATCTGACAGTAGGGGTGATAAAGGAAAGCTGCGGTACTATGTCTATCAGTAGGTGGTTTTTGTACAAGATTCACCTTCTCCATCAGCCAGATCTACAGTGAAAGTTAGATCAGTAAGAGAAAGGCCTTCCTGTGTGACAGAAAGTTTGATGATGAGAAAGGTTTGAGCTTACCTGAAGAACCAATGGGTTGCCAGCAAAAGTAGTAGTCTCACCACGATGAACAGCATCAAGGCCCAGCAGTGTCTCGGCTAAGACAAGTGGCACGAAGTTCTTCCCCATCCACATCTGACTTGCGATGTCAACCAGTGCGCAGCTAACCTGCCCATCAGAACGAATGAGGAGATACTGAGCAAGGAGATAGAAACAAATGGTATAACGATATCGCAGCAGAAAGTCGAGATCGCTAAGGTTGCCAATAGGACGGAACCTCTCAATAATCCAGGGAATGTCAAGGCAGTCACTTGATGTCAGAAAAGAAGCTTCCATCCTAAACAGGCGATAGAGTTGCATCACCTGTTGTCGAGCCAAAAGGGAGAAAGTGGGAACAACAACGGGACTCCGCAGAGTTAGGTCTAAAATAGCAGAAAACTCCTCCATAGTGGGGTATAGCTCTTCAAGACCAAACTGGAAGACATGGAACTGCGGATCCTATAATCGAGCAGAAGCTCCCAACAAAGGTCCGCCAGTCTTTACGGCCATTAGAGAAAACAAGGAGTTGATGCCGAAAGGGGCAAAGTTTAAGCGCTCGATATGGGAGAATGCCTTCAGATTGGACAGGTCCAAAACTTGTGGTTGCCATAAAAACTCTTAGACGGTTAAGTCAGGGACAAGAGCCCAGGCTCTGATACCAATTGATAGAATTAGGCAACCTAAAAGGGGGGGGTGAATTGGGTTTCTTTATCTATCAATTGAGATTTAATCCCAAAAAAAAAATTTCAGATAACCCCTATCTTTAATATTGCCAGATAATTATATATGCAGATAGAGATCAAGCAAGTATCATAAGATGAGG
>JAUMHN010062387.1:0-27030 GCA_032360265.1 Heliamphora ciliata
TTTTGGCGATATACTTATTCATGTATGGGATTGCATGATTTACAGTTTTTATGAGAGTTGAACTGTGGGGATATTTAATTAAATGTTAGCTTTGATTTCTAACTGTAAAACCTATTTTTTCTTAAATGGGTGTTTTGGTGGGTTTTCGCGTGACCCAGATGTTTGGGGCGTGACAAAGCAGAGCTTCTGTTGAAAAGAAAAAGGAAAACTTACCCAGGATGTTATGAAAATATCTTTTCCAAAATATCTAAAGCTAGATATTTATAGGCCACAAAAATATCTTTTTTTTTTGTTTTTTTGAAATTTGCACTGTAATACCCAATGACCCTGGGAACCAACCCCACATGCATATATAAACCCGTTCATGCATCAAAAGTATTAAAAACATGCTCAAACAAAAACACGAAATGCGGGTCGAAAAACGCCGAAAAAAGAAAACGGGTCAGGGTCTCACAACGCCAAATAAAACAAGTAGCAAAATAAAAGTCCTAAATCCTATGGTATATAATTTTTAACTAAAGAATACATTGAGTACACCCACATGCAATTTCACCAAAATAAACTAACTATCATGATATGCATAAAAGAACAGAAATATGCTAGAAATTACTAAAATATCCTAAACATGAATTGTTACAAAATGAACTAAACTATTCTAAATACAATTTTTAAAAAATTAACTAAAACATGCATATTATCAAAACAAACTAGGTCAACATGATGAATTAATAAAAGAAATAAAAAATATAAAATAAAGGATGCATGAAATTTTTATAAAAAGGAACTTATACTAAAATGCAAAGAGACTAGAAAAATGCTATACTACCAAAAGAAAATCTAATTATTTATATTTTAAAAAAGACAAGAGAAAATAAAATGAAAAGATAACAAAAAAGAAGAAAATTACACTTAAAAATGAAATATAGTTTTAAAGGCTTTTTGTGATTTTTGTGCTTATCAGGGATAAAAGAAATACTATAAAAGGAAAATGAACCTATAAAAAATAAAACTTTAAAAGAAAAGTACAGCTAATAAATAAAATAAAATGCTACATTGCAAAAGCTAGTAATAAGGAAAAGAAAATAAAGTGCTAGAAAGAACATTACACTAATATTTAAAAGAAAAGAAAAGAAAAAGAAAATGGTAGAACATTAAACTAATGCTAAGGACATTATATTAAAATTATAAAAAAAGAAAAGAAAAGAAAATAGTACATTCAAAAGTCTACATTATAAGAAGAAAAGAAAAATAAATGAAACATTATAAGAAAATTAAATTACGTTAAAAGAATAAAAGAAATTAATTACAACTATTAAACTCAAATGTGAATGTAATATTGACAATTATATTCATATAATTGTAAGTGCATTATTATAACAATTAACAACATTATTAAATTGTAATTGTCAAAATATGTTAGTACTAATTTGATGAATTAGAAAACTTAATGTAAGTAAACAAATAAATAAAACAAGTAAAATAAACTAAAACTTGAATTTGAACACAAATGTAATAACTATATAAGTAATGCAATAATATAGTCAAAATGAAACGAATCAAATTAACCCGGTCACTCCAAAGAGATAGAAAATGGAGTTAGAAGGATCGAAAATTCAAGCAAAGTACTTGGATCGCTAAAGAATTCTCGAGTCGAGAAATGGCAATGGGCAATTTGATCCTTGGGCGATGATCCAAGCTAGGATTTCAGAATTTCAATATCGGGGGTTTGGCTCTCGATATTTCAGCAGGGTTTCAACGTCGAGGATCGGGATTGCTCGACGACTCGACAGAGCTTCTCTCACTAAACCTCTTTCTAAAATTATGTCCTGAAAACGTACGCTGGGTACAGTATTTATAGATTTCTTCAACCACTGAGATACTGACACGTTTTGGGACACGTCAGGCCATTTGGAGTTGGCGGTCTCCAGGTTGGGAGATGGCGGTCGCCATGTTTGAAAAGGTTCCACAAGGTTCTATTAGTGGTCGCCAAAATGAAAGTAGGCGGTCGCTAAGTTAGAGGTGGCGGTCGCCACTTCTGGCCACTTCTGGCTAGGATTTTCAAGAGGTGCTATTGACGGTCGCCACAATGAACATGGCGGTCGCCACATTGGGAATAACTTGCTACGCAAGTTTTTGGTGGTTCAACATAATTTCATTGGTTTGAAGGTTTTGATGATTGGGTTCAAATACGGGGCTTGGATCATTTCTCGATGATCAAATTAAGGCACCATTCCAACTATTTTTATCATCGGATTCACCTAAGATTGGGCAGGGTCAAATTTGGGTGTCTGTAGTTGCCCCTTTTTGATATAACTTGCATAGCAACGCGTGATGCAATTATATCAAAGATCCAGAGGCAACATCCATTTGACCGAGTTGTCGATCTTAGGCCACAAACACACAAGCATGCATATGGTGTTGGTCGTACTCGAATTTCCATCGAGCTGCCTACGTAACCCTTTGCTAGGGATCAGACCAAAACGTAGTTCCTGGGGCAAAATGTAAGGATGCAAGATAAGAAACGTGATGTAAATTCTAACATGAACAGATGCTAACATGATGCAGATATTGATGTGGTTAAACAAATCATAAGATCAAATCAAGATCTAAAGGGAGCACGGACAAATAAGTCAAAGATCAAGTCAAGATCTAAGAGCTCGGATGGGGATAAAATAATTAAAAGGATCGAGTCAAGATCCTAGAAATTATCTTAACTGAAAAAGCAACAACGAATTAATAGGTCGAGTCAAGACCCACCAATTCGAAATGATAGCGAGGGATAAAAATAATTAAAAAGCCAAGTTACGTATTAAAACTAATTTTACCGGAAAGGATAACCACGAATTAATAGGTTGAGTCAAGACCTAAAAACTCGGGATGGAAGTGAACTAAAAATAATTAAAAGCCAAGTTACGGCTTAAAATTAATTTTACCGGAAAGAATAATTACGAATTAATAGGCCGAATTAAGACCTAAAAACTCGGAATGAAGCACATGACTAAAAATAATTAAAAACCAAGTTATGACTTTTAACTAAATTTATCGAAAGAAGATGTAAGCAGGATAAAAATAACTAAAAACCAAGTTACGACTTAAAGTTAAATTTATCGGAAAGGTAAGGGTTGAAACAAATTACCACACAAAATTATTTTTGGAATAAAAATACGTAAGTTAAAGAAAATTATTTCTAATCATACAAGATTTTTTTTTAGAAAAACTCACACACAAAATAAGAAAAATTATTTTATTTTATTTTATTTATTATATTTGTTTTTTGCTTTTGAAACTATTTTTGCTAAGAAGATTTTTATAAATGCACATACACACACAAAATAAGAAAAATTATTTTATTTTATTTTATTTATAATATTTGTTTTTAGCTTTTGAAACTATTTTTGCTAAGAAGATTTTTATAAATGCACATAAAATAACACACTAAATAACACAAACAATAATAACAAAAATAAACATATAAAATAAAATAATCAAATAAAAAAACCCTAAAACAGCCCCCAAAACCTCAAAACTGGTGATATGGCCGTTGACAGGTGGCGTCGTTTCCCCTCTGACATGGCGGTCGCCACGTCAAAATCCTTTGAACCTGACGGTCGCCATGTGACATTTGAACAATATGGCGGTCACTCACTTTGGAAGTGGCGACTGCCAACTCTAGGCGCGTATACAGTCCCACAGGCGCGCAGTTTGGCTCATTTGTGCATTCTCCTCTCTCTTTCTAACTCCCTTGCTCTCTCAAAACTCTCTTAAACTCTCTCTTGCTTCCTTTGCTTCCAAGCTTTCTCCTGCTCCCTTCTACCTTCTGAGTACCCTTTCTTGATACACAATGTTCACACTATTGTTTTGTGATTCCTTTCTTGTTCATGGCAGGTCATGGCCAGGGAGACGATGATCTAGGGGCACGACGGGGCCCTTTCGCTACTGAGAGCTCCTCCATGGGCGCCATTGGGGGACCTAGCTCCCATATTCCTACTGGTGAGGTCTCTACACCACAGCACTCCACCTCTTTAAGAGCCATGGATATACTTGCGACCGAGGCATAGCGGTCACTGCTTCAGCTGTTGAGGAGCAGGACAGGGCGGCACAAGTGGCTACTGTAACACAGGCGGCTGCATATTAGGCAGCAGCGGAGCAGGCAGCTGCTGAGGCTGAGATAGCTGACTTTTTGGATCCCCAGGTTAATGAGGGTCATCCAGCACCTTTTGATCCTCACACCTACGCTCCAGTACCACATCGTTTGACTCTGGACGGGATGAGATGCTATGAGCCACCTACCGACACCGTTGCTGCTGATGTTCTACTTCAGGAGCCTGATCAGCACATCTCTCGCCTACGCCCATTGGTAAGTTTCCTATTCTTGCTGTTTCAATATCAAAGCATGTTATATGATATATCTCAAACACAGACGCATGCCTAGGATCCCCCATGTGATGTATTATGATGTGTTGTGATATGATGATGATGATATGATATCTGTGATAACTGTGCATGATATTTGAGATTTGGCCATGTAAAACATAGCTTAGGGACCTGTACAATAGAAATTAAAATAGTAGGGATATTAGGACTTAAACAAATAGTCTGAGGGGTGGTTTTTTTTAGCAAAAATCATGAAAATAAAGGGCTTGAAATTTTATTATTTTTTTATTTTTTTTTATTTTTTTATTATTTTTTTATTTTTTTAATTTTTTAATTTTTTAATTTTTATGTTTGAAAAAACTAAGAGAACATAAAATGATAGAGATTTTCCTGGCACATTAGGGTTTAACGCCCCTAGTCTTTTACTAGGGCGTGCAAAAACCAAAAGATCGTATCTCACATACTAACCTAAAGTTAGGAGATTTTGCCTAGCGTGCTAAGGCTTAGGATTCTTAGTTTTTTACTAGGACTTACAGGGTTTGAGAGATTTGCCTAGCGTACCAGGGCCTGAGGTGCCTAGTTTGTCTTAGGCTTATGAGATTTGTCTAGCGTACCAGGGTTTAGGGTGCCTAGTTTGTCTAGAGCTTGAGATATTTGCCTGGCGTACCAGGGCTTAAGGTGTCTAGTTTGTCTAGGGTTTAAGAGATTTACCTGATTTGCCAGGGCTTATAGTGCCTAGTTTGTCTAGGGATTGAGAGATTTGCCTAGCGTACCAGGGCTTAAGATACCTAGTTTGTCTAGGGCTTGAGAGATTTACTTGGCTTGCCAGGACTTAGGGTGCCTAATTTGTCTAGGGCTTAGAAGAACCGAAGGGTCGTCACACACACACGAACCTAGGATTTTTATTGCTTTCAGATATCTACTGCACTTCACTTGTTTGATATGCTCTTTATATATTCTCTGCTTGTCTTCTTCTATTTTAGGCTGGTCATTATGTCCGTGGCTTCAGAGGTTCTGCCTCCGGAGAGGTGTTGGAGTGGTATAATGCCCTCTCTACTCCCAGCCGGGCTTATATTGATTCCTCCAGCTTTGCTCGGTTCATACCCTTATTGGATAGGACGAGCAATGACCGGGTACGGTTGACAGCTCTGGCTGAGTGGTTGTGGGATACCACCAACACCTTCCACTTCACCACGCTCGAGGCTAATCTGGCGCCTCTGGATTTCTCACTCATTACTGGCATCCAGGTCGGCGGTGCCCCTATCTTATTTGATCCGTCCATTGCTCGATCCACTGACGCGTTGCTGCATTTCCTCGGAGCTATTCTCACACAGATGGATCGCGATCGAGTCAAATACACATGGTTCTTTGACCGTTTCAGACATTTCTAGTGCACCGAGCCTCGCCACTATGAGTGGGTTGCCCGAGGCTTTTTGATGTATATGTTTGGTACCCTCTTGTTTTTGAACAAGGAGAACACCGTACATTTGCACTACCTGAGTGCCCTTGCTCGCC
This sequence comes from Heliamphora ciliata, assembly GCA_032360265.1. Lineage (NCBI taxonomy): Eukaryota > Viridiplantae > Streptophyta > Magnoliopsida > Ericales > Sarraceniaceae > Heliamphora > Heliamphora ciliata. Next base: position 5,890 of record JAUMHN010062387.1, read on the forward strand.
TCGACCGCATTGCTACATTCGACTGGGGAGGAGCAACTCTTGCCACTCTCTACAGTTTCATGCGAACTCTAACCCGATTCTTCTAGGAGCTCAGCATAGGGGGATACTGGAGGGTCTGGGAGGTATGATTTAGTTTATGCGTTCTTTTATTCATTTTATTATATATCATCCATTACTCTGCTTGCTGGCATCTTTTCTTTTTCAGCTATGGACTTATGAGTTCCTCGGGCTTCACGTCCCGCAAACGCCTCGGTAGACCCTTCAGTCATTTCCCGTGCAGCCCGGTGGTCCCGAGGGCTGAAGGGGAAGAAAGCTGGGGGAAGGACATTGATCGATTTCGGGTGTTGTTGGACTGGCTGATCCCCGACCAGGTATCATTATTTACTGCTTATTATACTATACACCATACTGTTTGCTACACTGATTACTGTATACTGCTCTGTTCATTATGCTGTAATGTTGACCACTCTCTGCTCTACGCACTAATTACTGTATTCTGTTCATTGGCCGTTATACTACACTACATTTACTGCTCAATGATTACTATACACTGTACTGTTCACTGTACTCTGCAAGTTCACTAGGATGTCTGGCGAGGAGCAGAGGATCGAGCTGGCACAGATCTAATACGTAGCCGCGATGTTGCTGCAAGGCATATCTTGCTGGAGGGTCCATTTGGCCGAGAGTATTATCTTGGGGAGCGAGTGGTCCGCCAGTCCCTCGGTCTCAATCACTTTTGGATTCCAGTGGTTCCTCCAGCTTGCATGCGCCTGACCGATCATCTTGGATGGGTAGATCTTCTTTTAGAGCTAGTGGGGACTCCTGCTGCAGAGTTACTGGTACCGGTGGGAGACTACACAACTTGGGCCTGGGCACATCTATTGGGACCTCTAGGCTCTGGCTTGGCTATACCTGGCGGTAGGACGTAGAGACGCGTGTCGGAGGCTGCTGATGCTGATGCCGGTGCTGATGCTGCTGCTGGAGGAGCTGCAGCTGGTGCTACGGGAGCTGGAGCTGCAGCTACTACTGGGGAACCTAGAGCTGTCGAGATACCATGGACTGTACCGACCCTTATTGCCGGGTATCCTTTCAACATCCCAATTCTAGTTCCTTTAGCCTCGGAGTTTCGACTAGTATACGCCCAGGTTTGCTCATCTTTTCATTGTTTCCTTTTTTGTCTTCTCTCTATTTAGACTGTTTAGTTCTTTATTCTTCTTGACAGGCAGATCAGGCTTGGCAAGATCATCTCATGCTAGTAGTGAGCGGTATGCGGGCCCTGATTCACCAACAGGATGCAGCGTTGCGTGCGGCTGGGGTTCCTTTTGTCCCTCTATTGGTGAGTGTCTTTCTCTTTGATCTTGTTGTTATGTTCTATACTGTTCTCTTACTTTTTGTCTCTTTTAACAGCCACTAGTGGCTGCTACAGTACCACCCCAGGCTCTTACTCATCCTCATGTTCCTGCTCATGCTTCAGTTCTAGTACGAGGTCGTGGGTCCCGTGCTTCTTCCCGAGCTCGCCCTTTTCGAGGATCTATTTCATTTGCTCGGAGCCGGTCCAGGGTTGTTTCCTCCTCCTCCGACGGTGACGATGACAGCGACGGCCTGGAGAGATTATTTGAGGACAACCGTTTCGACGAGGCTGGCCCATCTTCCCGTCGAGTCTGCCCGAGGCGAGAGTGAGAGAGATTGAGAGAGACCTCATCCCCATTTTTAGATACATTTTATACATTTGATTTTTCGTGCCTGCGCGCCCTAGCTTGATACATTCTGATACACTTATTCTTGTTTATGGGCCTACGTACCCTAGTTTCACTAGTTATTGGGCCTGGGTGGCCCGGTTTATATTTATTTACTGATGCATTTTTAGGCCTTCGTGCCATTTACTTATATATTCATCTGCTTTATTTACTGCTCAAACTGTCTTTGATGTATGATACAAATGTCAAAATTTACACAAGCCACAGAAACTGCAAACTGATACACACCCGCCATGTTTGAACATGGTGGTCGGAATAGTTTAACATGGCAGTCGTCATATCAACACGGCGGTCACCTAGTTAAAGGGGTGATGTTAGTGTACGGTGCCCTTTCAAGTTGGCAGTCGCCCACTCTAAGGTGGCGATCGCCACATTGATTGTACTTTTTACTGCTTTTTCGATCTTCAGTCTTTTCATGCCTTATAAATACAGCCCTGGAGGCTCCATTTTCTGTTCTTCTTATTTAGATAGCTAATCCTCTTTCTTCATGGATTGAGGTATTCTCCCATATCGAGCGTTTGAACTTTACCCATTTCGATATCAACTCCTTATTTTCTCTCATGGCCATAAAGACTGACGGACCTTTATTGGAGGCTACGCTCGACTATGGGATCCGCAGTCCCATGTCTTTCGATTTGGCCTCAAAAAACTATGCCCCACTGTGGAGGAGTTTGCTGCTATTTTGGACTTGACTCTGCGGAGTTTCATTGTTGTTCTAACTTTCTCCCTTTCGGCTCGGCAACAAGTAATGCGACTCTGTGGTCTGTCTAGGATGGAAGCTTCTCTTCTGACATCGGGTGACTGCCTTGACATTTCATAGCTCATTGAGAGGTTTTATCCTACTAGCGACCTTAGCGACCTCGACTTTCATCTGCGGCATCGTTATGTCCTTTGTTTCTGTCTCCTTGCCCAGTATCTCCTCATTCCTTCTGATGGGCGGGTTAGCTACACACTGGTTGACATCGCGAGTTAGATGTGGAGGGGAAGGACTTCGTGCCACTTGTCTTAGCCGAGACACTGCTAGGCCTAGATGCTGTTTATCGTGGTGAGACTACTATTTTTTTCCAGCAGCCCCTTTCTTCTTCAGGTAAGCTCAAACATTTCTCTTTATTAGACCTATGTTGCACTGCAAGGCTCTTCCCTTACTGATCTAACTTTTGCTACACCTCTGGCTAATGAAGAAGGTATATCTTGTGCAAAAATCACATACTGATAGACACAGTGCTGCAGCTTTCCTTTACCGCCCCTATTATCATATATGCAACACCGAGGCACCCTGGCGACGGTACCTTTCTTCTTTAATTGACCCAGTTATTACTTGGCAGTGCCCCTGGTGGCGGATCCGTGTCATGACTCTGACTACCATGGATTACCCTTGTGTTCTACTAATTGGTCTACGTTAGACTACTTTCTATTATCCTTGTCAGATCCTGCGGTAGTTCAATCACAGATAGATCATTTTTTACAATATCCGAGGTCGTTTATTTTCATCTGCACTGCGGGCCCCATTTCTAACATTATATCAAGATGCCTAGCCATCTCGTTCACGGATAAAGATGTAGGAACTGTAGTGTCCCGAGCTTCCTGATGAGTATAAAACGTGGCTGATGCAGGATAGGGAGAAGAAGGACAAAGAAGAAGGGAAACAGGCAACAAAGAGGAGAAAGATTTGAGGCACCCTGCTTTGTTTTAAAGATTTCACAACTTTCTTTTTTATTTTATTTGTAGAGTTTGGAATTTGCGCGCTCTCCCTTTTATTTTCAAAACTTTGTAACCCAAAGCTAAAGTAATGAAAAGAAAGTTCAAAATTATCCAAAGTCTTTCGATTTTTGCAATTAAATGACTTTATTTATCAAAATTCATAAATAAATTTACATTGGTCTTATTCAGATTCAAAGATGGTTAAAAACAAAGGATGTGATCGAACTTTTTAAAAGAAGCTGCCTACGTATCCCAAAAAGATGAAATCAAGTCATTACGTAGTTCGAGCTCAGTTTACTCTCGGATATTGACGCTCTCCTTTTGTGATGCCCTAACTTTTGCCAAGATCACCCCTTCGAGTTTTCGGCTTTGCGGGCTACTCTAACTTTTTCCTAGGTTGCCTTTTTAGTTTTCAACTCAGCAAGCTTTTATTTTTTTCTTATTTTTACCTCAAGGATAGTACTTTTTGAGCTGGTCGGGGTTTACTGGAGTGGAGAACATATTGCCATCCAAATCCATAATGATAACAGCACCACCGATCATAATGGTTTTGATGAGAAACAGTCTGGACCAGTTTAGTTTGAACTTGCCCCTCGGGTCAAAGATAGGAGCTCTGATTTCCTTAATAATCAGATCTCCTTCTCTGAGATCCCGGGCCCTAACCTTCTTATTGAATGCTTAGCTAACCTCCGTTGGTATCCTTGTACATGAAACAAAGCATGCAGCCTTCTTTCATCAAATAAGAGCAACTCTTCCATTCGGTTCCTCTGCCATTCTGCTTCTGAGATATTAGCCTCAGCCACTACTCTTAGCGAATGAATTTTCACCTCAATTGGAAGCATGGCTTCCAGCCTGTACACTAAAGAGTTTGGTGTAGTTCCTGTTAAAGTTCTAATTGACGTCCTGTATCTTCAGAGTGCAAATAGTAGATGTTCCGGCTAATCCTTGTGTGAGTTGATCGTCTTTTGTAGAATTTTCTTGATATTTTTGTTTGCTGCCTTAACTTCCTCATTGGTCTGCAGTCAATATGGTGAGAATTTGTGAGCCACTATTCGATATTCCTCGAAAAAGTCCAAGACCTCTCCTTGAAAATGTGAGCCATTGTCCGAGATCACCTCATGGGGGACCCCGTATCGACAAATGATGTTTTGCTTGATGAACTTAGCAACATGAGAGGCTTTCAATACCGAGTGGGAGGTTGCTTCCACCCACTTGGTAAAATAGTCAATGGCCACTAAAATGAACTTGTGCCCATTTGACACCTTCGGTGTTACTCTACCGATCACATCAATGCCCCATACTGAGAACGGCCATGGTGATGTTAGCTTATACAGCTCAGAAGGGGGAACATGCATAAAGTTTGCATGAATCTGACATTTATGGCACCTCTGCACTAACTGTATACAGTCTGTCTCCATTGTCATCCAAAAATATTCCTGTCGTAGGATCTTCTTGGCTAACATGTTCCCACTCATGTGAGGCCTACAAACTCCTACGTGTATTCCTTTCATCAGCTCTTGGCCCTCATCAGTGCTAACACATAGCTTATTGACCCTAGAATACCCTCGTTTGTACAGTCTTCCACCGCAAATGACAAACTGTACAAATAATCATCGTATTGCCCTTTTGTCCTTTTACTGGCTAACTTAGGATATTCTCCTTTCTCCACAAAATTCTAAATGTAAAAATACCATGGAAGGTCATCAGTGCTTTTCTCGATCGCGATCGTCGTCTCGTACGCCGGCTTTCTTTTCTATTCAATTATCAAATGCCTCATTCGAACTCTGAGTGGTATGTCAATCATGGATGCTAGGGTGGCCAGTGCATCGATGAACTTGTTTTGCAATCTTGGCACATGGGTAAAGACCACTGATTCAAAGCATGGTATCAGCTTCTCTAGTTCTTGATGATAGAAAATCAAGGTTAAGTCCTTGACCTTCCATTCTCCTCTGGCTTATGAAACCACCAGTGCTGAATCTCCGATGACTTCCAGCTTCTATGCCTCTAATTCTAAGGTTGTCCCTAATCCAGCTAAACATGCTTCATACTCAGCCTGATTGTTGGTAACTTCAAAATTGAATTTCAAAGACAAAGGGACATGTGACTCGTTAGGGGTGACAAGAAGGACTCCTTTTCCATAGCCATACTGATTGGATGCGTCATAAAAATATAGAGTCCACTTGTCATCCCCGACTTTCATCAGCTGTTCGTTAGGAAATTGGAACTCTGTGTCTTCACCTCCCTCAACTGGTTAGTCAGCCAGGAATTCTGCCACTACTCTACCCTTGATTGACTTTTGGGTGACATATCTAAGATCGAATTCTAATAACAACGGCAACCATCGAGCTAACCCCCCTATCAGTGCTAGCTTTTCAAATAGGTACTTTAACCGGTCCATCTGGGAGATGATATTCACCGTAAAAGACAGCATATAATGCCTCAGTTTTAGGAGAGCCCAAACTAAGGCACAACATGTATTTTCCAGTGTGTGTGTCGTATTTCTGACCCTATCGTCTTCTTGCTTAAGTAGCAGACAACTTTTTCAATTCTAGTTTCACCTTCTTGTGCCAACATACATTCCATAACTGAATCAGTCACTGACAAATAGAGAATGAGTGGCCTATCAGGTTCAGGAGGAGCTAGAACAAGTGAATTTTACAAGTACTGTCGTACGACATCAAAGGCGTCTTGGAATTTCTAATCCCACTCAAACTTGACTCCTTTCTTCGGCAGACGGAAGAGCGTCTCGCAGGTAGTTGTCAATTTTGCGATGAATCGACTGATGAACTGTATCTTACCCAAAAAGCTCCTAACTTCTCGTTCGGTCTTCGGAGGAGGCATCTCTAAAATTGCTTTGATCTTTGAAGGATCGACTTCAATGCCTCGTTGATTGATCATAAATTCGAGTATTTTTTCGACAGTAACTCCGAAGATACACTTCTGTGGGTTGAGTCGCATCTTGTACTTCTGAATCCTTTCAAAAAACTTTTGCAGTGCTACGAAGTGGCTATCCCGGTCCTTGGACTTGACTATCATGTCATCCACATACACTTCGACCTCCTTATGTATCATGTCATGCAGTAATGTAGTGGCAGCCCTCTAGTAGGTTGCTCCTGCATTCTTCAGCCCGAATGGCATCACACAATAACAATAGGTGCCCCAAGGTGTGGTGAATGTCGTCTTTTCTCTGTTCTCGAGATCCATCAGAATCTGGTTGTATCCGGAGAAGCCATCTATGAATGACAATAAGGCAAGTCCCGCTGTATTGTTTACCAAAATGTCGATGTGTGGCAGCGAAAAATCGTCTTTTGGGCTAGCCTTATTGAGATCTCAAAAATTCACGCAGACTCGGATACAATCGTCCTTCTTTAAAACGGGCACAGTGTTGGCTACCCACTTTTGATACTCAGTTACCATCAGGAATCCAGCGTTGATCTATTTGGCAACCTCTTCTTTGATCTTCAGAGCCCATTCTGGCTAGATCCATCTTAATTTTTGTTTGGCCGATTTAGCATCAGGGTACAAGGGGATATGGTGTTGGACAATATCAGGATTAATTTCGAAAATATCCTCGTAAGACCATGCAAATACATCATTGAATTCTTTTAATAAAATTGTTAATTGTTCACTTTCAACTAAGGATAAAGAAGAACCAATTTGTACATTTTGTGGGTTTGTTTTATTATCCAGATTTATTAACAGAGTTTCTTCAATTATTGGTTGGGCGCGCATTTCTTCTTTTCTTTTTATTAAAAATTTTATTTCTTCGGGGATATTTTCATCGAATTCAAAATCATCGAAAAGCGTATGAAATAAATCAAACAAAGCAGAGTAACTGAAAATTTCGTTCATTTCATTAAAAGAAGACGGAATTGCAACCTCGAAAGCATAAACAGGGGGTGCACAAACAAGCATGCCCTCAACCACAAACTCTGACTTAGACTCTAACTTAGGACAGACAACCTGCACATTACAGGACTCTAAGGTCTAGTTCTTCACTTCCTTTGCAGCCGCATTGACAATGAGCTTGGTTCAGTTGGCTGGTGCACTGAAGCCCATCATGAAACAGTCTGAGTTAGGTACATGCAGCTGTGCCATCCTTTCATTGCACAACACTCCCATGTCGATTCCGTCAAGCTTGTCTACCCAATCTTCCTCTTGGATCTTCTTTCCTTTCTCTTCCCTTTTTACTGTTTCATCCTCTTCCATGTTGAATAGTTGATTTCCAAAGAAGATCTCTAGCCCTGGTAACTTTTGGTCAGTTTCTTCTTCGATCCATGGCTCTGGGAAGCCATAGTACGGGAAGTCTTCTCCTTCTTTGACAAAATACCCGTTGAGTGTTCCTGAATAGTTGGCCTTCCGTCCCCTTTTAGGCCCTTCCAAATCTTCTCCCGTCGGTTTGTACCCAAAACTAAAACAACAAGAAGCCGGCAATACCTGGACAGGTTTGGGAATTTCATGTTGCTTACGCCCCATCCCTAGCCCCATGCCCGGGAAGTAGGACATTTTTCTCATTATTGTAATTACTCTTGGGATAATGTACATCTCTTCTTCATTCAATAGCATTTGCATACCCTGCGCTTCATCAAATCAGAAGCCATTTATGACACATCCCCTTCGCCATGTTAAACCTCTAAGAGAGTTGAGCCTTCTCCTCTTGGGGGTTGGATGCTCTCTTTTCCATGGATAATCAGAATTGTCCCATTCTTTATCAGTTTTAGCTTTTGGTGAAGAGTCGATGGCACTGCCTAGACGTTCGAGTCATGCAGCCATGGCCTGCCTAGCATTAGGTTGAAAGAGGCCGATACATCCAGTACGTGTAACTCAACTGATGTCTCCAGAGTTCCTACTGATAATGCGAATGATACCAAGTCCAGCACGTCTCTTCTTGTATTGTCGTAGGTCCGGACTCCTTGATTACTAGGTCTGAAATGTTCTGGCTTTTGTCCCAAGAAAACTGTTGTTCTAAGCAGACAGACATTTAATGCGGATCCATTATCAATAAGAGTCATCGGGACCACTTTTCCAAGCATTTAATGGTTATGTGCAGGGGTTTGTTATGATTTTTTCCTTCTGCTGGCAGATCCTTATCAAAAAATGAGATGACTTTCGGCTCTGTAGCTGGCAGAATGAGTCCAACGAGTTACTCTGAGGTTGCATCTATCGAAACACTCACTTTGTTCAGGACCTTTAGCACAACTTGTCTATGTTTATGTGAGGCCATCGATAGGCCCTAGATGCTGACATTGGCCTGTGTCTTTTTAAGCTGCTTCAGTACAGCGTCATCCTCTTCTTCTTGTTCTTTCTCTTTCCCATTCCCACTTGATTATCCTTTCTCCAACTAAGTCGGATTGAAATGTCGTCCACTCCTGGTTAGATGTTCCACACCGTCATCGGGATCCCATAATCCCGGTATGGTACATTCAGTCTGTCTTACTTCGTCTATGCACAGAGGGCTTTCAAATGCCCACAGATCATCTAACTCACCGACCGCTGCCCTTCCTCTCCTTTCCTCATCATCTTCGATAGCCCACGTATTGTCAACTTCTTCTCATATGTCTTCTTCGATGTATTCTACGTGTTGTTTTCGAGCAGCCTAAAAGTCGGCCCACTCCATCCCATCTGATTTCAGCACGACCCTTACTAACCAATAGGATTGCATCTCGTCGACATATATCTCCTCCTCAAAAAGTTAGAGATGAGTAATGCCGTCAAGCACGTGGCCAAACCCATAAGGTCGTGCCGGATAATCCAGCGGCCAATCGTCTTCCTCATTGCGTTCCTCATCTTCTTGTTGGTAGGCTTGGATTACCATTTGATACCATCCCCAGGCATTATCATTCCATTCTTCCATCCTATCCCGGCCATTTCTAGCCATAATAAATGAGCATGTTGTCTAACCCTCAGTAGCTGAAACATGAGGGCGCAACAAATATGCTGAATAGATATACTTACTCGAATCTTCTGACTGTTCTAAAGTTATGCAGTTTACCCCAGACTACTTAGCATGGTTTGGAGCAATAGACATCGGAGGGATCACTTTGTTATTGATGAGATTCTAGATCTCATGACGCAGCTTTATACACTTATCAATCAAATGCCCGTGACCTTGGTGGAAGGCGCATACTGAGAAGTATTAAACCGCAGCAATAGGGGATCAGGTACGAACATGGGGTCTAGTGGCTTGATAAGCCTTTTCTCGACAAGTCAATTTAGGGCTGTGGATAATGAAATATTGAGGGGGTAAAGACCCTCCTTGGCCTTTGCTGCTGCTGCCCGTTGTTTGACTATTGGGTATTGTTGGATTATTGAGCGGAGGATGAAGGGTTTAGAAGATTCACCTCATTCGGGCGAGACACGAGGTTGGTGGAGGCAGATTGGTTTTGGTTGGTTGCAGGAAAGGTCCTCCTAGGTTTCTGGCTAGGTTCGATTTTTTTGATATCCCCAGATTGTATGGCGTCTTCAATCTGTACCACAGCATCAAACAGCTGTTCAAAAGTAGAAAGCGGCTATGTGATAAGGTAACGCTTCAGTGGGGACTACAGATTCTTAATCACGATCCTCACTTATTCTTTCTCAGTGGGCCGATTCGTCATCTTGGCTACTTTGCCCCTCCACCAGATCAGGAAATCAACAAATGATTCCCGGTTCTCCTTGCGAATCGTTTTTAGTTCTTGAGTGGTTACATCCAACTGGACGTTGTAGCTATATTGATTGATGAATGCAGTGGCTATATCTTTCCAAGTCCTGGTCTTAGCCACCTCCAAAGAGAGGAACCACCTTTGTGCTGCCCTAGAAAGTGATCGGTGAAACAGTTGGACCTTGAGCTGATCGTCAATCCCCATGGGGGAGAGAGTTCCAACGTACATCCTCAAATGAATTCGGGGATCTTCGATGACATCAAACTTCTCCATCTCTGGTATTTTAAATTTTTTGGGTAGTTTGGCATCTAGAAATAAACACAAACCGCCTACATCCAGCATGTATTCTTCTACTTCCTTTGCCTTTTTCAGTACCTTTTCCATTTGATTGATCTTCTCCGCTAGAGCGGATTCCCTAGACTAAGCAGTAATCCTTTCCTCTACCACCATCGGGAGGGGGACCCGAGGTGGCACAGCGACTTGCGGTGCTTCCTGTCCTTGGTTATCGTCTCAGAAGTCTACACCGTTCTCGTTTGTATCTTTCAGCTATCCGTTGGCACCTGGCAAACAGACCTGAATCTCCCGAATTTGCGCTTGATATTGATTTTGAGCTTGGGTCTGCTGCTCCACATCTCTCTGTATCTCAGTTATAGATCTCATCAAAGCTGTCAAGTTCACGTCATTCTCTGCCATTTTCAATGGCTTAGCTGGCTGTTCAAATATTCTATAGAGTCTGCCTGACCCTGATCTTACCCAGACGCGTGTCGACTATAATCTTCTTGGCTCAATGATCTAGACCCGAAGAAAATCTAGATCCCAAAAGCAGAATGACCAGTATTAGATACCCTCGGTATATTTGTGTCGACTCCTTTTGTCATTTGTGTCGCCACCAAATTTCTTCAGGTAGGCTCGAGATATTTGTGTCTACTCATCTTCAACTTTGTGTCGACACCTAAATTTTGCAGGAGGTTTAAGTTCTTTTGTGTCGACTCATTTTTCATTTGTGTCGACTCAAAGTTTCAGATACCAAAAGTGATAAACCACTTTCGTGTCGATACAAAATCAATTTTTGTCGACTCATTTTGAGTTCAGAGAGCTTCGATTCTTTGGTGTTGACACAAACTTTTAATACCTAAAAGCATCATTATCAAGCAGTTAGAGTGTCAAACTATTTGTTTAAATATGTTGCCATACTTGATATCTTCAAGTATACTTTGTCTTAAAATTTTGACTTAATTATCAATTGGGTTCAATACAAAATATTCTCAAGAATACTTAGGTATTTTAATTCTCCTGAGAGATAAGTCATTTCTTTTGGTTAAATGTGCCAACTCATTTGTTCAATATGTGTCAACACTTTTTTTTTTTGAAAAATATGAATATTATCTATTTAAAGATATTTATTCTTAGAAAATAAATTTATGAAAATTATCAAAATCAATATAAAATGTCATTGGACTAACAATCTCCCATTTTTTTATTATTACAACCATTTAACATTTTCTGGAAAAGATTTTTCAATAAGGGTTCTCCCCTTATCAATATGCCTTAGACAAGATATGCATTCATAATAGCTAAGCATGCATTCAACAGAGTAATATACACTTTGAAGATGATTTGCAATATTATCTTAGAAAAAAATTTGTGCATCATAATAAATATGTGCAAAGTAATTTTTTAAAATCTAAACACATAAATAAATATAAACAGAATTAGCTATGCACAAACACATTCATGCATAAGCATAAAAGAAATGTTTTAAACATTTATCCAAACCATTCAACCATTTAGCCAAAATATTCAAACAACCCTTTCAAACAAAAAAAAATGTATGTTAAAGATTTACATATTCTCCTTTCATAAAAACTACTAAAAGTTTGATAATGTTTGTATTTCTTCTTCTTCTCTTCTTCTCCCCTTCACTCACCTTACCTTCTCCCTTTTTGTAATTGTAAAAAAAGGTGGGATCATTGGTCATCCAAAAATCTTTTGAAGTTCTTCTTTGCTTTAGCCTTTTCTTTGCTCGCAGAGGCTCGTTCCTTGAATGATCGAGCTCTTTTACCTTTGGCTTCAGCGGCGGCCATAACTTTAAATCTGACAGCTATAGCGAGATCAGCTTCTCATTTTAAACGGGCAGCTTTTTCTTCTTTCGTCTCTTTTGCCTTGAATTGCTTACTTCAAGCTTCTCGGAGCCATTAAAGGTGTTCCTCGACTTTTTGAGAGTTGGCATGCACCGCAGTGACAATGCCCTGATCGTATTCCTTCCTGACTTAGTGCAGGATTGCCTTATTATAATTTACTATGGAGACAATTTTGTCATCCATGATTTTTCAAATGGATCTTCTGACATCCATTGCATTTTCAACGTCACGCTGAAGGCTGCGGTTAGTTTTATCCAGGTGCTTGACTTTTTTGGATAAGGAGGAAACAGTTTTGTTGAGATCAAAAAATTCTTAATCGACCTTATTTTAGAAGGAAGACAAGGAGGAGGATAAAGCTTGAATCTAGGAAACAACTTCAGACAGATCAACAAAAACAAGAGCAGATGAAGAGACAGATGGAGCAGAGGGAGTAAGAACATATGTCGAAAAAGGAGGAGCATGAGAAGGGCCAAGAGGGTCTGGTCTAGAGGATGGAGTAACATGAGAGTCAAGATCAATGCGAATAGGCAAAAAATCATGGGGTGTGGATTGAGTGCGCGAGACAGATGGCGTACCACGCTTAGTGGCCCAAACTCCGTCAACAAGAGAGTTTGTATGTGCTTCAGGACAGAAGCACCATACAAATCATGTTTGGAGAATGGCACCATCTTCTCAGTGGATAAGTTTATGCCAAAATAGCGAAAGACTCGGGTCAAGTACATACCAAGTGGAAGAGAAGAATTAGACTTATTATGTGATTGCAACATGTCAGAGATAAACAAGAAGCCTAAATCTAGATTCTTCTGTTCAAATATGCACCACATAATAAAAACGTGTATGTATGCAGCAACATCACCGAATTTTCTCAATTTGGGGAGAAAAATGTGGTTTACCATATGATACAAGATACGCATCTCTGGCTTAAGAGAGTTGGCTTCTAAGGGTTTGGTGGGATCAATGTCATCATTCTCAAAGATATTTTTCACAGTCTCAGAAAAAGAGAAACCATCAAGGTCTGTGGGTCGTTTATTACAAGATACACAAAGTTCATCCTCCGAAACACAAAAGATTTCATTTAAGATGGATAGGGTTAAATGAATTTCAACACCATTTACCCATGTGGTTATGGTGGTGAACGGAATCAAGAAAAAGTAAAAGTGAGCATAGAAAGATTTAACAAGCGTGGGATAGTGCAGTTCGCAGAGTTGTAAGAGTCTCTCTCATCCAAAATTAGAAAAGAGACCTTTAAATCTCATTTCAATAGAATCGAAAAAAGTGAAATGTACACTACGGCCAGGTGTGGCGCTGGAATTTTAGGATTTTAAAAATGTTTTAAAATAAGGGATTCAAAAGATATTTAGAAAATATTTTAATACCTTGAAAATTAAATTTTGAGAAACTCATTTTTCGTTGAAAATGGCTACTGATCTTTAAAACGTTCAACCAAAGAAAAATGGTTCGGGGGTTAAGGTACGAATCGGGAAAACTGTTAGGCACTCTGTTCACCCAACCTAAGGTTTGTCTCTACTAATTATCATTAATTTTTTAATATAATTTCTCAAATGCGTGCAAATAAAAAAAGTGAAAGTAAAGAGAGAACTTCTAAAATCAAATATGAAAAATACATAACATAAGTATATAGAACGCCAAATAAAACAAATATTAAAATAAAAGTCCTAAGTCCTACGACATTGTATTTCTAACTAAATGATACATTGAGCACACCCACACGTAATTTTACCAAAATAAACTAACTATCATTATTTGCATAAAAGATCAGGAATATGCTAGAAATTGCTAAAATGGCCTACACATAAATTGTTACAAAATAAATTAAACTATTCTAAACACAATTTTAAAGAAATTAACTAAAACATGCATATTATCAAAACAAATTAGATTAACATGATAAATTAATAAAAGAAATAAGAAATGTAAAATAAAATATGCAAAATTTTTTTATAAAAATGAACTTATACTAAAATGCAAAGAGACTAGAAAAATGCTATACTAATAAAAGAAAATTTAATTTTTTACATTTTAAAAGAGACAAGAGAAAATAAAATAAAAAGAAAACAAAAGAGAAAAAAATTACACTTAAAAATGAAATCTAGTTTTAAAGATTTTTTGTGATTTTTGGGTTTATCAAAGATAAAAGAAATACTATAAAAGGAAAATGAAGCTATAGAAAAAGAAAATAAAATTTTTAAAAAAAGTAAAACTAATAAATAAAATAAAATGCTACATTACAAAAGCTAGTAATAAAGAAAAGAAAATAAAGTGCTAAAAAGAACATTATACTAATAGTTAAAAGAAAAGAAAAAAAAATAGTAGAGCATTAAACTAATGCTAAGCACATTAAATTAATAATATAAGAAAAGAAAAGAAAAGAAAATGGTACATTGAAAGTCTACATTATAAGAAGAAAAGAAAAATAAATAAAACATTACAAAGAAATTAAATTACGTTAAAAGAAGAAAAGAAATTAATTACAACTATTAAACTCAAATGTAAATGTAGTATTGACAACTACATTAACATAAATGTAAGTATATTATTATAACAATTAACAACATTATTAAGTTGTAATTGTCAAAATATGTTAGCACTAATTTGATGAATTAGAAAACTTAATGTAAGTAAATAAATAAATAAAACAAATAAAAAAAACTAAAACTTGAATTTGAACACAAATGTAATAACTATATAAGCAATGCAATAACGTAATCAAAATAAAACGAATCAAATTAACTCGGTCACTCCAAAGAGATAGAAAATAGAATTAGAAGAACCGAGAATCCAAGTAAAGCACCTGGGTCGCTAAAGAATCCTCGAGCCGGGGAATGGAAATGGGCAATTTGATCCTCGGTCAATGATTCAAGCTAGGGTTTCAGAATTTCGGTATCAGAGGTTTGGCTCTCGGTATTTCAGCAGGGTTTTGGCATCGAGGCTCGGGATTGCTCGACGACTCGGCAGAGTTTCTCTCATAAAACCTCTCTCTAAAATTATGTCCTGAAAATGTATGCTGGGGTACGATATTTATAGAATTCTTCAACCAATGAGATGCTGACACATTTTGGGACACGTCAGACCATTTGGAGTTGGCGATCACCAGGCTAGGAGATGGCGGACGCCATGTTTGAAAAGATTCTACAAGGTTCTATTGGCGGTCGCCAAAATCAAAGTAGGCGATCGCTAGGTTGGAGGTGACGGTCGCCACTTCTGGCTAGGGTTTCCAAGAGGTTCTATTGGCGGTCGCCATAATGAACATGGCAGTCGCCACATTGGGAATAACTTGCATAGCAAGTTATTGGTGGTTCAAAATAATTTTGTTGGTTTAAATGTTTTGATGATTGGGTTCAAATATCAAGCTTGGATCATTTCTCGAGGATCGTACTGAAGCACCATTCCAACTGTTTTCATCATCGAATTTACCTAACATTGGGCGGGGTCAAATTGGGGTGTCTACACTAGGGATGACTTTTCGATTCACAAAAGAAGCAAAATAGAGTTGTTAAAATTTGGGGGATTTGAACCTAACCGCTTCGATCATAGCAACTGCTGCCTCGTCCTCGCTGTCGCTGTCGCCGTGGTTGTCTTCTTCTTCTTGGATACTCTAGGGTTTGAAGAACCCACTTTGGCAGATCGTTTTACCCCTTTTTTCATAGTTTTTGGTGGCATTGTGAGAGATTTGGGTTAGAATCAAAGATAGAAGGAGGGTAGAGATGAAGAGTCGACACATTTTTCAAATAAGAGAAAAACGGCGGGAGATGAACAGTTTTAGAGAGAGAGGAAAACGATGCGACGTGTAGGGGACCGACACCTCTTTATATAGGCATAAAGATTTGTGTCGGAACATATGTCATTTGTGTCGACACTTTTCTTCGCGAGTGTGGGTATTCGAAACAGAAAATTGCATTGACACTTTTTCAGAATGTGTCGACACTTTTGGTCGTTTAGGCCTACACGATTAAGTTTTATGTCGACACAAATTTTCCAAGAGTCAGGCAACGAATATGAGTCAACACTACATAGAAAATGGTCAATACTTTTTCTCGCAATGCCACTTCTATATAGTTTTGGGTCAACTCAGCACACAAATGTGTTGACACTTTTTCAAGTGGTGTCGACACTTTTCACACATCAATGAAGAATGTCAAAAGCTTTGAAATGCAATGAAAAAGCATGGTTAGTATGACATATTAATCATAAATTTGGAACGCATAACATACCAAGTTCTCTTCTAATATAGCACATTCTTTCTTCATTTATGGGTTTTGTAAAAATATCAGCTAATTGGTAATCTGTGCCTATGAATACGAGTTCGATATTACCTTTTTGCACATGATCTCATATAAAATGATATCTAATCTCAATATGCTTGGTTCTTGAGTGTTGTATTGGGTTCTTGAATATATTAATTGCACTTGTGTTGTCATATTTTATAGGGATATGATCTAAATGAAAACTATAGTCCTCTAATTATTGTTTCATCCAAAGAACTCGTACACAACAGCTTCTAGCTACAATGTACTCAGCCTCGGCTGTAAACAAGGCTATTGAGTTCTATTTCTTGCTAAACCAAGAGATTAGTGAGTGTCCTAGAAATTGACAAGTTCCATTTGTACTTTTTTATCTACTTTATAACCAACAAAATCAGCATCTGAATAGCAAAATAACTCAAAGGCTACTCATCTAAGATAGAATAATCCTAGGTTTGTCTACCTAAGAAGTATTTAAAGATGCGCTTAACAGCGGTCACATGTGATTCTTTAGGATTTAATTGAAATCTAGCACACATGCAAACACTAAACATGATACCTGGTCTACTACCAGCAACGTAAAGTAGAGATCCGATCATACCTCTATATCGCTTTTCATCTACTACTATACTATTTTCGTCCTTATCAAGCTTTGTTATAGGACACATTGGCGTTTCCATTGTTGGGAATGTATACTAAAAAGTCACGCTTTTTATGTATTTTATCCTAGATCTCTGGCATATTAATGAGAAACATTTGAGATGATTTTGCATTCGTGGTTTCATATTTATATTTGTGATGAATGAATGCATAGTTCGTTTATTCTGTCCAGTATTTGACTTGGTGCGTGCTGCAAAGAAGATCAAGTCAAAGGTTCTGACAGATTGTACAGGTAGGCTCACAATTGCAATGGACCCGGACATTCTATTGGTACAATTGTAGTACATCGTTATAGTAGCTAGTCTTGGCTAGGTCGAACTGATCGAATTCAGGTTTAAAGAATTCGATGTTCGAGCTCGATGTGTTAGTACACTTGGAGTGTATCGAGTGGGATCAACGGAATGATCGATTCTATACTGACTAAATGAATTGATCCACATCCTGTATTATCATGTATTGCACGAACTCTTAATCCCGAAGTGATTGATTAATTGTGTTCAGATGATATACTGTACTTTTAGTCGTCAATAGTTAAGATTTTCTCCATGAGATCAATAATACCGATGAGTTGGGTACATGCATTGTTTGTCCGATGATTGATAATCAACTGACGGAAACCACGTTCGATTTAGGTTGAGGAATTCCCCCTCGTGTGTTTTGCTTATAGGTTTGATTATGCTAAACATGTACAATGGGTCTTCGGATCTGGCATATCAAAAGGTTAAGCGGCACTATTGCGAGAAAAAGAGGATAATTAAATCGGGTTGTCAGTAACCTAATTTATTTATCAGGAATCCATATCTTAAATGTGGAGAGAATTCAGTGCATTTGATAATTGAAAACTCAAGACATAATTTGAGTTAGGACCGGGAGTTCAGCCAGGACCTTTAGTGGAATAAGTTCTGGTTCGTGCGAGAAAGGATCTAACTCGGGGACAGAGTAAGGAATATCTGATTTTCTCGTATGGTTAGCCCGAGTCCTATACTTTCTCGTGATCCCTCACGTACCCCATTATGCGCACGGATAATTTTCTTATCAATTTCGGTTATTATTTAATTTAATTTGAATGCCGGTTTTGCCGCCGCGGACGTTCAAGAATTAAATTGAATTGTTGGAGGACGGTTTTAGAATTTGGCACACCTAAGGATTACTTCCTAGGTAGCCGGCCCTAATAAAAGGAGTGGGGATTTGGTTTTAGATGGATATGTATCTCTTTCTTATTTTATGGGATAGAAAGATACATATACCATATATATCTTAAGGAATATATGCAAATATATAATAAGGGGTTAAACTTAACCCTAATCTCTAACCTAGACACCGCCCCTTCACTCTCCTTTTTGACAAATCATTTTTACTTTTTGGAGAGAAGTGTGAGAAGAAACTGAAGAGGAGAAAAAATCTTCGATCGGAATCGGTGCTCACACACCGTAATCGTCGTAGTGCGTCTGAGACATCTGTAAGAAGGTTACAAGGTCGTCTTCAACGTATCCGAAATTTATTGAACCTTTTCGACAAGTTTCATAAAGGTATAATGTTATTAAGATTAATGTAGTTCGCTGTTTTCATGAAAAATGCACACGTCATTTTTTACGGTCACGGCGTCGATTCAATTTTTTTTTCGCTCCAACAATGGTATCAGAGCCATGGTTGCATTTTTCATGAAAAATCATTGTTCTAACCTTTGTTTTGCAGCCTATGTCGTTATGATCCAGTTAAATGCATGTATAAATGTATGTATGGTTTATATCGATTTTTTTTAATCGTTTATCTCGACGGTTTTGATTCAAGATTAGAACGGTTGTACGCCTCCTACGTAAGGTATAGATTTTTGACGATGTAATATATAATTTCATTCATTTTTTTCTGGATCAATATTGTAATCGGATCAAACAAAACGAGAAACGAAAACGAAAGAAGAAGAACAAGGCAGCGGCGGCAATAGCCTGTTCGGCCAGAACAGTGGCGCCATTTTCAGGGCTCGTTTTTGGGGCTTTCGGTAATCTTTTTCGACGCGATTTTTTTGCTGAAATTAAGGTTGTTCGTTGGCTATCCGATGGTGGTTCGGAGGCGGTTCGACGGCGACGGCAAGGCAGTTAAAACGGAGGCCAAACGGAGGTGCTGAATTTTTGCCACTACAGAAATTTCAGCCCTTTGAAGATTTTTTGGGGCCACTTCGACAACGTATTTTGACGTAATTTTTTTTTAAAATCAAGATCTCGATGTGCTCTACCTACCATAATGTTTTGGGGGTTCAAAAGTTGTGGAAAGGCGGTCAAACAGCGGCTGAAAAAAGGCGGCGCAGTGCTGCCTACACTGCAGAATTTTTGGCAACTTAAGGGGCTGTTTGGGCTTCTTTTTCAGCATTTTTTCGGCATTCCGGCGGTGGTCTGGGGCTGTAACAGTGGTCTGGAGACTGAGAAAAAGTTCAGGTCTTTGACGGCTCGTTTAGGGTTCTAAAACCCTAAACGTTTAATCTTTGATTCGAGACCGTCGGATTAAAAGATTAAACGGATGGACCGGATCATAACGACTTAATTAATATTTATTTTGTCGTTAGTTAATTATTTATTTATTTATTTTATTTAATTGCGTGGATGATTTTTATTTTGTTTGTTTTTTCTGTTTATGTATGATTTTATTATCGGAAGTATAATAAGAAAAACGAGTTTATAAAATAAATAATCCTAACAATTTTTAAAAACGGAAAAATAAATAGATAATTATTTATTTAATTTTTGTATTAAAATTAATTAAGATTTTTTAATTAAAATTCAGATAATTAATTTCTTTCGCAAAAATTAAATAAGGAAGTTCTTTTTTATTTATTTTATTATGATTAAATAAGGAATATTTTAATTGATTAAAACCAAATTTATTTTAATCGGGAATTAAAATATATTTAATCGTTTAAAATGAACAAAAAGAAAAAATCCTCGATTTTTAAAATATTAAGTGGGAGAAGGGATTAGTCACAGATAAATTTTACGGTCTCCATTACACATTCATAGGAGATGTGGTTATAGCTTGCGCGCCAGTTTTGACTTTCGATCTCCCTAAGGAAGGGCTATAATCATGGTATCTCCGGTACGAATTTTTGAAAGAAGTAGATTTGAAAATAGTGCAAAGTAGGATTCGTTCACACCGGGCCCAGGGTTTTATCACGGTATTTTCAAATTAAGGGTAATGGTTATACACTTAACCTGTGAATAAAAATATCTTCCCTAAGGAGTCACTGTTTTTATTTGTGGGGACCAAAATTTATTGGCTATTTAATTTATATGGAATGTCCTATATCAAGGAATAAAAAACCTAGCAGTTTTTTATTCGTTGATTGTTAGACGTCCAACTATGTGGCCTATCAATTGATGTGACTCTGAGCCGGTGATTTTTTATTATGATATTTGGTTCCGGCAGTAAATTAATAGACTGGCATGTCTATCCGGACGGGTGTTGATTAGTAGACGTCCACACTACGTGGTCTGCTTAATCACGAAGGATTCAGACTGTCAATAATTTATTTTAAATTAAAAGATTGAGGGACCCTAATTTGATAAAAGAATTTAAAAAAATTTCTCTTTTGTTTTTCAAGATTTAATAATGGGATCATTCAATTCACTAGCGGCAATTCTCAAGGAACATACATTAATTAGACCTAATTTTATCATAAGAAAAAGGAATCTCGATATTTTCTCAACTTCTGACGACTATAGAATCGTGTTAGTTGATCCCGGTCTACTCGCTCCTAAGAGTGGATCTTCTAACAAGAGATCCGGCACTATCAGGATTAGGTAAAGACTTATAGGATGGCTCGTTGCTACATCTTGACTTTCATGTCAGATGTTTTACAAATCCAATATCAGTCTATGGAATCTGCAGCTGATATGATCTTTAGCTTTACAGAAATGTTTAGCGAGCAAGGTCGGGCAGCAAGGCAGGTTGCCATGATGGATCTTATGAACGCGAACATGGCAAATGG
>JAUMHN010062496.1:0-27027 GCA_032360265.1 Heliamphora ciliata
ATATACATATATTGCTCATAAAGATTCTCATAAAATGGAAAACTAATTTTATTAAAAATAAAATTAAATACTAAAAACATGGTTTTTAGTATACCAACCCTAATAGAAGCTCGTAGGAAAAAGACTAAAGATGAACAAATACGTGATATGTGAGGATGATCATGTGAATGCACCACAAGTTTTAGTTAAGAAACCACATCCACTTTCCAACAAAATTCCATTCACATAACTGATTTTCACCAAGAAAAACCAATTTCCTTTCACACCCACCTACCGTTATGTCCTTTCGTCTCCTTATTAACTCAAGCATCATAGTTACTTAATTCTACCACGCACGCACACATACATACACATATCTTCAGACACCTTTCAATCTCACCTAACTCGAGGTATTACCCATTTCTCATTTACTCCAATCATCACAACCATCGTTTACCTCTTTAGGCTCACCATCGAAAGGGTAGGGTATTCATTCAAAACCATTTCGAGATCTCTATCCGAAGGGTAGGTAGGCATTATAAACCACTTCGGGCTCACCATCTGAAGGGAAGACATACATTTTAAACAACTCTGAGATCATCATCCGAAGGGAGGACATTCATTATAAACCACTTTGGGGTCACCATCCAAAGGGTAGAGTTTTAATCATCACCAATTCCTCAAATTTCACATGCGAGTCCAATATAAACATAGTCCCTCTTGCCAAACCCACACAATTAGAATTCAAGACATTGCTAAATTCTAACATTCTCATATTTAGTATATTCGGGTTGAAAATAATCCAAACCCCTAATTGAACATTTCATAATAACCATATTTCACCGAAATCAGCACATTCATTCAAAATCCCCACCCATTATCTTATTGTTTTGTCGTTTCATCAAAGTTCATAGAACCTTTACATAAATAGGTTACCGCAACCTCCAACTTACCAAAAATCACCTCAATTTCGTCATTTGAATTCATTAACCCAAAAAGATCCAAATTTGTTCGAGGTTTAACCCCACCGTAACCTTAACTCCTCATTTTTCAAATCAAAGCATCTCCAACGATATTAACATAATGTATTTATCTTAAATCACCTACAAGCCTAACATTTAGTAAGCTTTAACATCAAATCCTAACTTAGGGTTCCAAAAATATAGATTTTATTGAGTTTATCCAAATCCAACAACCATATAACTTATATACATGTATTGATCAACGATAGTCAAGATCCTACCTCTTTGAAGCTCAAGCAACTTGGATCCAACCCTAACAAGCTCCAATCGATCAAATCTCCAACCCAGCGACAAATAGGAAGCTTCCAACGTGCGTCTTCACTCTCCAACGGTTGCTCACTCAGGAAAGAGGAAAGAGATCCACTCTAGAGGAGCAAAAAGGGCTCCAAGACACCACCACAACCAAACCATAGGTTTCCACTTTCGTTCAAGAGAGAGAGGGGTCAAAAGAATGAGAGTGAAATGTTTAGGACCGTAATTTAGAGTCTACTCGTCGACAGTTCGCTCGAGCGGACCCTCCTGCTGCTCGAGCACTTCCCACTTACCCGAACTCTATGCCACTTACCCACTTGAGCAATTATCGTTAAGTGAAAACCCCAACAAAAGATGTATACACAAATCGAATCATGAGCCGAACACCTCAAGACTCACCCAAACAACTCACAACAAAAGTTCTCATGCACTACCGGGCATACCATCATCGTTAACAATCATTGTCGTGATCAAGTTTTAATTCTTTCACGCAATTAAGCACTTAGTCATTTTTCACCAAAAATATACATGATTTCATTAATCCTTACAAATAAAAATGGTCCGGGTCCCTACGGAAAGAGTTTGTAAAGCTAAGTCTGTTAGGGTTGTATACTGAATACCATGCTTTAGATTTTTGGTATTTGATTTTTTTAATAAAATCTATTTTTTATTTTAGTGAGAAAATGTATGAGCAATGTATACATTTTATTATTTATTTAATATTATGCATAAGTATCTTTTATTCTACATAATAGTTAATCTAGTATGTAGAGTTCAGTTTAAACACAGAAGACCAAATTATCGATTAATGTAGAATATAAGTTTATGATTTATAGTCTTAAATGGAATTCGACACACTATCAATAACGCGGTAGCACAGTATTTTAGGTTTATCTTGATTATGGGGAACGATGTAGTTTTGACAATATTTTCAACTCATTGCGCTAGTACACTTTATGTGTATTGAACAAGACCAAGTTAAGGTAATTATTTTTATATTGAATATATAAAATAATTCACACCGTATGGTTATTATGAGTGTCTATGTTCTTAATCCCAAAATAATCATTAGATACATATATTTAGTATTCGTTATTTTGATTTATTAGAGCTTACGATCTTTTACTAGTTTATAATCCCAGTGAATTGAATAATAGTATTATGTATATGATAGATATTAATTATTGACGGAATACACGTCTCGGCATAGGGATTGATGATACCACCTTAAGAAAGTACATGAGTTTTGTTCACGTCAAACCCTCTAGGTGGATTTTATAATATGATATATCAAACAAGTTAAGTGAAAAGTCTTAAGGAATTATGAAAGAGATTGATTAAATATAATTGTCAGTAATTTAATTTAATCTACGGGTATCTGTAATCTTAACGTGGGAAGATAAATAAATATTTAATAGCAAGAGCTCGAAAGTTTGGTTTTGGGAATAAGGCTAAGAGTGCAATTACTATTATTTAGTTGTATGAATTGTAATTTATGTTTTAGAAAATTACTCTGGATTGAAGTTGATTTTCCTAATTACATTAGAAGCATGTATCTTATCTACTCCTTAAGTCCCTGCTGTAGCTTATATATATGATATTATAACCCTAGCCGCTAGTGCAAGTGTGATTCATATCATTCAGTCTCTTAGGCCATCCATATATTGCGATAACCAGATGAAAAGAGAGGTGTGTAGATAGGGTTTGAAACACGAAACATCTGAGCCTACACTTAGTTTGAGTTTCGACACCTGGGAATACAACAAAAGATATAAGTAAATACGAAATTGCCAGCTTGCCATGTTGATCTTCAAATTCAATCTCAAGTCCTAAAATGTGATCAAATCAGAGGGATCACGCAGGTATAATCCATATTCTGTCTTATGGGTGTACCGAGTTTCAGTTCTTGGGGATTCAGAAAAACTAGAGTTTTTTGTCTAGTTTTCGTTCAAACAACTTTTCATCCGTTTGGACGATTTTACACAGTACAATTTTTTTGTTGTCTTTTTGATCATATTGGACTGTGTTTGATTCAACTCGTATGCACCATCATTGTATCCTGGGATTCTGATCCCTTTAAAGTCAATGTTCTAGCTTCAAGATTCAAGGAGTCAAGTAAGGAACCCCTTTAACCCCTCTATACCCCATCAAGAATTCACTTTTTATCTCCGTTCTTTAAAGAACTCAAACCAAGACCCAAAGGAAACAAGTTTGAAAAAACAAAAATGAGCCTAGGATACCTAGTTCAACTAAAACGTGGTGTTTATTTTGTGATGGTTTGATGAAGGGATTATGTTTCAACCCTTACTTGTACTTGCTGGAATTTGTATTTGATGTACCATAAATAATATAGTCCTAAAAGTTTAATCCTTAACATGAAAAGCGACAAAAGGACCAAGATAAGCTATTATAAGATCTGTACCAAGTTTTTCCAACAGTGAGGTTCTACTTTAAACATTTTTAATTAATTCTATAAATATCATCTTAACCTAGTTTTTTAGGCCAGAGTCAAATATGGATGTTATTGTTCATATAAGATTTATTTGCAATGATTTGATCAGGTGGATTTTGAGAAATTAAATTTTTTCCAAACTCGTGCACTTTCTGTCACAGTTTGTTCAAGAGAGTAAAATCCTTCTTTAGAAACTTCTTTTGGAAATGATTTCTTAGGGAAAATGTTACCAATATATTATTTTAGTTATCTACAAAGTCTCATAAAGTTTAAATATCGTTTGAAAGGTCAAAGTTATTTTCAAACAAACTGGACAAAACCTATCTCTGTAGATAGATTCAACGCATTTTTTTACAAAGGTCAAAACACCATTTTATTTTGGATTTGGAAAAAGGATTCTTCAGTAAAAAGTTTGTCACACCCCAAACTCCGGGTCACCCGGAACACCATATACAACACCCAACTCGATATTTTACTCTCAAGATAAAAAGCATATATGCATTAAATATATCGCCCTCAAGTTTACAATACATAGTCCAAAACCAAAACATGTAAAACAAACATGATCTAAATGAAACAAAAAGAGATGACTATAGGTCTTCTACCCCAACCGGCTCCTTCTGATCAACCTGCGTGACCGTAAGCACCTAAAAACATTTCAAATCCCACACCGTGAGCCAAAACTCAGCAAAAACTATACAAACATGAAATAAAAACTGAACATGCTAGCGGAGTAATATGTATGTTACGACTCACCCAAGCCTCAAAACAAGTTTTACAGGATCAAAAGTAATGCGAAAAGATATAAGATTTTTCAACTCATACGAGCCTCAAAGGAAAATAGTTTGATATAAATATATATATTACAATGCTTCATATGCAATCATCGACTCTCACGAGCCCCACCTGCAACACAGATATATACGTCGACTCTCACGAGCCCCACATGCAACACAGATATATACATCGACTCTCACGATCCCCAAAAATAGTTTTATAAAAATACGCGATGATTCATACACAACACGTGCAACCCACACGACGCAACACATGCAACCCACACCACGTAACACATGCCATCTACAGAACGCAACACATGCATCTTTACGAATTTTCACTGTAGGACCATTATACGCCCCTCATTATACATCTTCACGGGTTCTCACCGCAAGACCAATATACGATCCATATTATGCATCGTTAACCAGAGTTAACATATACCGGACCACTTTCCATTCATCATTAACCAGAGTTAACGCTTACCACCCACGCACCCATGCAACACATGCAACACACACAACTTCACGGGTTTTCACTATAGACCAATGTATGCCCCTCATTATGCATCTTCACAGATTTTTACTGTAGGACCAATATATGCCCCTCATTATGCTTTTTCACGAGTTCGCACCATATGACCAATATACGCCCCACATTATGCATCTTTAAAACCAAAGTTTTAACGCACAAAAACATGCACAAACACCACATTTTACATAACGACATCACATGCCCCATAACTCAACACGACATAACATGCCACACAACACAACACGACATCACATGCTACATAACATAACAGGACATCACATACCACACAACATCCACTCACCCGAACAACCAACAATCTAATAAAAAAAACAAAACCTAACCCGAAGGCCAACTCTAAACCTCCCACCACATGAATTTCATAAACGTTTTCACAAAACAGCATCTTTTCCCAAAACCCATCTTTTAGAAAAAGAATCAAAAACCCAAACACGTCATGCACACACAATGCATAAACACCATGCACAACCATGCACCAACACCTCGCAACTAACCATGCACCAACACCTCGCATCTGATCATGCACCAACACCTCACTAAACCAACCCACGTGACCCCCGATGACGACAACAAACCACATACAAACCCCCAAGGCCACCTCACGACCCACCAAAACAACAAAATAACCCCAATAGGACCTCAGTCGAATGAACCCCATAATTAAGCCAACTAAAAACCTATTGAAAAAAAAATTAGAAAAACCCAAACCCAGGTCAGTCGACTGGATCATCAACCCCAGTCGACTGGATCACCCTACAGTCGACCCAGTGGACTAAACCACCCAATCCAGTCGATTGGACTACGATGGAAACAAACCCTAGGTATGGGAATCACCATTTAAACCCAGAATCGAAGCAACCAAACTCCCTTTCGATACCCACTAACATACCCAAGCCCAAAACTACCAAGAAACACCTCAAATACCCATTTCATCCAACTGAAAGCAACCGAAAACGATTTTGAACCAAAACCCAACCTTTCGAAACATAAATCAACTTTTCATGCATTTTAAAACGGTAAAAACACATACTATTACACATAGCATTGCTTTAAGACATGAGAGTCTAGGATCCTACCTCGTTGAGTTAAAAACTAAACGCCTTAAAAAATAAACCTCATCGAAACGAGATCCCGTCCAGAAGAACGCGTAGCCCTAGATGCCAACAGCAAGGATCAGCTATCAGATCGTTAAAAACCAGGCCCTGGGCCCCCTGAAATCTAGAGAGAAGACAGGTTTCAAGGGTTTCAAAAGCTAGAGAGTTGAAAATATCTTTGAAAATATTTAAGGCTAGATATTTATAGGCCCATCCAAAAATATCTTCTTCTTTTTTAACTTCGCACCACAACGCCCATCGGCTGCAGTATCCAACCTAACATACATATCTAAGCCCAATCATGCATAAAACGCACATAAACATGCAACAATAAAAACGATAAACTACGCGGCAAAAACACCAAAAAAATAGATTAGGGTCTCACAACTCTAGCCCTCTTAAATGAATTTTGTCCCCGAAATTCGCCACAAGGTCAAAAGAAAACAATTTCGTCGATCACAATCGACACAAGCACGAGAGGTGGTCAGCCAAACCACTCCTAGGATATGGTCAAACATGGTCATATACTCTAAACAAAAGCTAACTACCTTAAAGTAACGGGACCTACCAACACGTCCCAACATCACATCCTCACCAACTGATGTCTCTACACCTAGCACACAACCCACGAAGTCTACCATCGCACGCAGCAACTCTATCGCGTTAATCAGTCCTTGGGGAGCATTTGCATCCCCAAACATTAGGGATTGGCATATCCCCTTGGCCTAAACCACGGTCACGGCCTTGACCACGACCTCGTCCTCTCCGCACAGACATCACATCTATACGAAAGCAACATAACCACATAAGTTTTCATGCATCATGTTATCACCTAACATAAAACACATAATCATGCTAATCTGGCTCTGGTGGCAGCGTCTCTAGTGGATCATAAAAGAAGGCGATGGCTCGCTCCTCGTTCTCGTCGTCGTCCTCAAGTTCCTCCTCATCATCTGCTTCGAAGTCGGTCTCCTCCCCTATTACATTAGGTTCTTCGTTTGCTCCTACTTTCTCAACCTCTTCCTCTCCCTGAGCGGCCACTCATCCAGAAACATCCATGCTAATGAAAACACATCTACTGGGTCTTGCTCTTCAGTGGGTTCTTCCTCCAATCTGAGTCCTCTGGTTTCGATGCTGCCCATAGTTCCCCAGTTGGTTCTGCGTCAGACGCAATCCTAAAGAAGAAAAGATAGAGAAAACTCTAAGGTAAAGATTTTAGGTTGTTAAAATTATATGTGATAAATTAATAGTATAGACATCCTATAGAGTTTCTACACTACAGAACTCGCAATCTCTCATTTCCCAGGCCTGAAGGTTCACTAAACCTAGGCTCTGATACCAACTGTGACACCCCATTCTCCGGGCACGTCGGAATATACGTAACTATAAATAAGGGACATATTCTAGCTGAACATTCATAATTACATATGATAATTAATACATCATTAACGGTTCAGAATTTGTTCAAAATACTTAATGATTACAGTCATCCAAAAAATTCAACAGAAGTTACAATATGCCCGTGGAAAACAGAACAAAAGATCCAAAAAAAATAAACATCCTACGTCTTTAAGCTACGTCGTTAGGATTAACCGGCTCTTGCCACTCTCCCCCTTCTCTGAATTCCTTCCTCAACAAACTCGCCTTCTTTAAAAGGTCCTTCTTCTTCACCTGTGGCACGAATGCCATGAGCTGAAGCCCAAATGCAAATTTCCTAAATCGTCTAACAAACTCACAACAAAATATCCTACAATACATATCGTATAATATCCAATACAATTTTAAGGGCAGGAAGATAAAAAAAATTTATTATTTTCAACAGGGCAAGAATATACAAGAACAATTGTGCAAGTGCGTGATGCAGATAAATGCAATGCAATTGCCAAACCCGAGTACTTTCAGGACAATATCATGAATTCCACGCCGAAAATTACAGAGAAGACTTGTTGGCCGTTGATCACCGAACCTATCCTCGCCTCGTTGTGAATAGTAAATGCCTTGCCGAGCTTTATGCCGCAACTGTTTTACTCAATGGCAACAGCGTGGGGGCCGAGCTTTATCCAATTTTACCCATCCTTATTCCAAGACGACCAATCCCACCTTAAGAATAAGGATACTCATTTGGTGTCAACCCAAAGTCTAATTAAATCTAGTGACGATCCCATGGTACCTAATTCCTCCTTTTATAATAAAAACCTCCAATTTTATTTCCAAATATGGCAACCAGGGACGCCTTACACCCACAACCACTAAACAATAATTTTCATGTCACCCTGCCCAATTGAAACATGCGAAAGGGACTCCGATAACCCAAGATGAAATGTAAGAATGCCCATGATGTACAATATGCCTCTCGTGTATAATTAATCATAGCATGGTATATAAACATGACATGGCACATGGTACAACTTGCTAAAGCATCAAACACAAGTATGCGAAACATAATCATAACTTATGCGACATAGAATCTGACTTTTGGCATGAGTTCACTTCATCAAAATTATCATTTTCATACATTAATCACTCACAAAGTTCATATAAAGTTCACATACTCAAGTCCCATAAAGCAACATACCATTCGCACACTTAGCAAATTTTAGGTAATTATTCAATTGCTAGTTTTAAAGTTCTGACGGTGTTTTCAAGTACTTAGACATAGATTTAATTTCTCAAATTTCAACACCAATTAGATAAAATTATTCCCAACAACATTAATGTTTATCACTAAGGTTAGATCCTAGGGCACGAGGGTCATTTATTTTATTTAAGTAAAAAGCATTCAACATTTTGCAGAGAAAAACACAGAAATTGGGCCTCTATTGGCCACAGTTTTAGGGCATCAATTCAAGGGCTGGAGGTCTTATTTTTGGTGAGCTTTTAGTCTAAGATGTCCCCTACAAATTTAATGTTTTGTTCTAGACTAAGTTATTTGGAAAAAGTTTGAGATTTTGGCCAATTTATAAAAATGGTTCAGTCAGCCTAAAAAGGGTCAGCAGAATGTGTTTCTAATAGAGAATGTTCAAAACTTTTGGGGTATCATCCGAGGGTATTTTGGGCTGATATTTTCTCAGTATTTAGTTTAATGTGCTATCTATATTTTTCATGTTTACCACTGTTGGATTTGGCTTCTAAAATGTTGGGTTTTGGGTCTCACAAAAATGTATGACAGAGAGGTATGTCAGTCACTGAACCTCAATAGTGAATTTGGAAGGTGTTTTGACCCATTAAGACATCATAGGTTTGGCTCACTTTTGGTGGACAGAAATATGAATATGTCCTATACAAGTTTTTTGTTTTGACCTAAGCTCGGTTCTCACACTAACTTAGGATTTTTAGGTCTTCAACTCAGAGTGGTCAAGATCTGACACTCTTTGGAAAAAATGACACATCTAGAGTTCTACTCAACAAAATCACTTCAAACGAATCTTGTATGAAAGAGAACTCAAAAAGATAAATCTGCACACAAAAATCACTTTAAGACCAGTTTTCTACATTTAGTTTTGGTGTTTTAAAGTTGGTGGCAGAATCTTGGTATGCCCAAAAAAGCAGGTAACTTAGAGTTTTGGTTGCTTACCTCATGCGATGTCCATTTTTATTATGTTTTCTTTGCATGCATGTTATAAAATCACATAAACTAAAACTCCAGAACATATTTAAGCCATAAAACTCAAGAATACACACATGCAAACACATACAAAGCTTGCTCATACATAAACAGCCCATAAACTACTCCTACGATGCCTTTTTGAGTTATTCTTTGTTTTATCTTCTTAGGGTTGATTATAGAGATTGATTGAAGGTTATCTTATAGGAAAATATCAGAGGGTTTTAGAGAATTTACTTACCTTGTTGGATGCTCAAAAGGTTGTAGGAGAATAGGATTTAGCTTTGTAGTTTGCTATTTGGTCCTTCCCTCCTCCTTCTTTCTTCCTTCTTTCTTCTTCTCTCCTTCTTCCCTTGGGAATACTTAGAAAATTTTTGGTCTCCCTCACTCTCACTCTCACAGCCGAAATATGTAGAGAGAAAGGGGTGGTGTTTGGCTTTTATTTATAGAAAAATGGGTGGAAGACTTAATAATTGATTTTGTAAGGAAATATAATATTTTTAATCCATAATTGGTTGCATGGGGTGGCCAAGGTATTTTCAAGAAATATTTTTCAAAATATTGCAGTAGGGAATTCGGCTGGGACTGTTTGGGGGGGCTCAAAAGCTGTTTTGCATTATTTTATGTATTAAATTGTGTTTTGGAACAATTTTGTGCAAGAAAATGCATAAAATATTAATTTTATGTATCTTTTTGGTATTTAAACCTACTAAAATCAATTATATTAATGTGTTCATAATTAATTTAGTCTTTCCATGATTTATCATAATTTTGATAGTAATTAATTAAATAAGTGTAGGTTTTTAAGCTAAATTAAGTTAGTTTGACTAGAATTGACTTTTTAACTTATTTATTGTGTAGAGACTTTAAATAATTATTTGTTTACTTTTGTTGACCAATATTATTATATTATTATATATATTACTTGTATAAAAAGTATTATGTGAAAACAATGCTTAATTAGTACATTTGTTTCTCATTTTTAAGTTTAAAAGGGCAAAAAGTAGCTTTTGGGGCACAATTTCCTAGGTGACCGGCCATGCAAGGGCAATTTGGTTATTTTTGTTGTTATATTATATTTTATTAATTAATTTTATATAAATATCTAATTTTGGATGTCCATGTGTCAAATTTGAATTTTTAAAACTTTTTGTTGTACTAGGGGCGAAATGGTCATTTTACCTTAATTATGGAAATTTTTTATTTTTAATTTAATATTTTATATTATTTACTTAATTTACGCTATTTCGAAACTTTTCCGAGTATTAGGGCTTTGCCTTTGAGTATTCGGCCTTTTTAAGGTTTCTGGATCAATTTAGGATTTTTGGGATACTTGGGTTTTTCCTTGTTCATGTAGCGACCCAGGTTCTCATTGCCTATCCGTCGCTAATACCAGGGTTTGGGTTAAATCACTCTACGGGTAGTTACAGTCCGAGCTATCACAACAAGGGTCTGGGCTGGATTGTTACAATCTAAGTAGTTACTACTAGGGTCCGGACTGGGGTGTTACACATTCAACAATAAAAACGATAAACTACGCATCGAAAACACTAAAAAAAAAAAACGGGTCTGGGTCTCACAAAGTTAGAGGACATCTCAAAATTGATACTACTAAAAAGTCATAGCATTCTTAGTTATTTTACTATTTTAAAAATTATTTCTTTTTACTAAAACAGTGTGTTAACGTGCAAAAAAGTGAGTTGTGATCCATAGTTTTCGTTCCCTAAACTTTATATGTGATCTTTTGACTTCAAAGGTTGGTGATATATTTTAAGGGATATGATTTCTTTAGTTTTAAGAGGAGAAGAGTTATAACCCACAACCATAGAACCCATCCAAAAATTCAGATCTTATCTTTTAATATCAACAACCCTCAACTATAGTTTCAAGACCTAAGGAGATAATTAAGGAACCCCTTTAAACTCTCTATTCCCCATTGGGAATTCACTTTTTATCTCCATTTTCTAAAGAACTCAAACCGAGACCCAAAGGAAACAAGTTTGAAAAAACAAAAATGAGCTTAGGATACCTAGTTGAGCCAAAAAGTGATGTTTATTTTGTGATGGTTTGATGAAGGGATTATGTTTCATACCTTATTTGTAATTGCTAGAGTTTGTATTTGATGTACCATAAATGATATGGTCTTAAAAACTTATCCCTTAACATGAAAAGTGACCAAAGGACCAGGATAACCTCTTATAAGATCTGTGCTAGGTTTTTCTAACAGTGAGGTTCTACTTTAAACATTTTTTAATAATTCTAGAAACATCATCTTTACCTCATTTTTTGGGTCAAAGTTAGATATGGATGTTATCGTTCATATAAAAGTTATTTGCAAATGATTTTGTCAAGTGGATTTTGAGAAATAGAATTTTTTCCAAACTCATACACTTTTTGTCATAGTTTGTTCAAAAGGGTAAAATCCTACTTTAGAGGCTTCTTTTGGAAATGATTTTTTCAGGATAGATGGTACCAATATATTATTTTAGCTATCTGTAAAATCTCATAAAGTTTGAATATCGTTTGATAGGTCAAAGTTATTTTCAGACAAAGTGGACATAATCTGCCTCTGCGGACAGATTTAACACATTTTTTTATAGTGGTCAAAACACCATTTTATGTTTGGATTTGGGAAAAGTGTTCTTCATTATAAAGTTAGAAGATATCTCAAAACAACTACTATCCAAAAATCAAAGCATTCTAAGTTATTTTACTATTTTAAAAGCAATTTTTTTTTACTGTCACAAAATCTAAAACACTGTGTTAATGAGCAAAAAAGTGAGTTGGACCCTTGATATCTGATCTTCTGACCTCAAAGGTTGATGATATGTTATAAGGAATATGATTGGTTTAGTCTTAAGAGGAGAAAAGTTATAACCCTCAACCATAGAACCCATCCAAAAATTCAAATCTTTTCTTTTAATAGGAGTTGGTGCCCTATGTTGATTACGTATTTTGGTTGCTTATTAGGCACTAGGGTATTGGTGCCAGAGACTAGAGCTTTCTCTCACTCGTGAGAAAGTGATTATGTTTGACCAAACCAGATGGGAGTGCTTAGATATTATTATGAACTTGAATGCATGAGATATCTTTCTTAACATATTTCTACATCTATGTTTTAAAGCATGAAGTTGTGATGAATGGTAGCATGTTCATTTTTATTCATAAATGTTCTAAGCCTTTGTATTTTGAGGCCACTAATTTGTGGCGAGATCATGCTCTCACTGTACAGGTAAAATACCTTGTGGGTGCAGGTGTGACATATGCTCTCCCAAAACTTATATATAAACCCTCTATCTCTATCTGAAACTATTGTCATAGGAATGCCATGTAACCTCATATCTCTTTAATAAACAACTTTGCTGGTCTTTCCAAGGCAGATCCAACTCTATTAGCCAAAAAGTGAGCAGATTTTGTCAATCATTAATGATAACACAAATAGAATCCATAACGCCCCAATTTTGTAATAATAAAATCCTGCGATATAAAAAGGGTAAAGAAACCCGAGTTTATGATTTTTTTCACAAAATCTTATCAAACGATTAACCGAAACGAGATTTTGTCAAAAATCCAACCAAAATATCTCAATTTTCCATCAGAATCGAAGTAAAAGAGAGCTTTTTGAACTTTAAATAAGTCCACAAGTATAGCTATTTATGTCATAAAAGATGCCCGAAAGATAACAAACAAACCTCCCTTTCAAAATAAATTTTCAAAAGTGTGCCACCCAACGAAGTCCGCTCGAGCAAACTTCCCACCACTCAAGCGGTGAGGCACCCGAGAGCAAACTGCTCCAAATCTTAAAATTTTCGTAAGTGTTAGAAATTACCCAAAATTTCTTATACTTTGAACGCAGTTTTCCTAAGCCAAAAACTTGAAGCTAAAACATACATTTAACATTAAAACAACCTCCAACTTCTCAAAACTTGAAAAGTCGCCATACTAAACCATAGAATTCCATACAAAAACCAAGGAATTAACTCGAATTAAGAACCCGACGATCACACATGCATACAAGTCATAAGTACACAGTCTTAGGACCTTACAAACGAATTGATACCCGGTCAAATACATTCTTCTAATGCATTAAAAGTTTTGATTACCATAACTAAAAACCCCAAAGATACAACTAAAGGAACACAAACAATCTGTTAAAGGAAAAATGACCCAACGAGGTCTCAACACGAGGTCTCAACTGTAGTCCACCTAACTCGGCGACTTACCTTCCGTAACACCTGAAATTGTTTATACAACATAAGCCGAGGCTCGTAGGAAATAAACTAAACATGAACAAATGCATAACTTTTGAGGATGGTCATGCGAAATGCACGATAAATTTTTGTCCAAAAACTAATTTCATTTTTTTAACAACTTCCCAATCACATAACCAATTTTCTCATACAAAACAAACTCAGTTCTAATAAGGTAGCAGATGATGCCTGCACCAAAACTGACTGTCGTTGAGGTCCCTTGGGACAAGGACTAAGACCACCCGACTTTTGCTTCCTCAATTGGTGCTCATTTATTTGCGCCCTCGTACCTCCTCGTTGTGACTTCCCCTTCCTAATCTCCAGGCTCTCAGCCAAAGCCATATCAACTCTAATGGTGCCCTCCGCTAACTTCGCGTAGACCCGAGTTTCCAGAACAGTAACTTTGTCCTTGATGGAGGGTCGAAAGCCCCATTCGAATTGTTCGGCGCGCAACTCTTCAGTTGCCGCCATCTCTGGTGCAAACTGTGACAAATTAGCAAACCTGGCCTCGTATTGAACCACTATCATATTTCCCTGAATGAGGGAGAGAAACTCCTCCCAGTGGGTGCCCCTCGAAGATCCTAGAAAGTACTTCTCTAGCAAAACCCTGGTGAAAGCGGCCCATGTATCCTCCATTATCGTCTTGGCAAATTTTCACCACTCCCGCGCATCCTTCTGAAGTTGGAACGCCCAAATCTTACCCTTAATTCGTCTTCCCTGATTCCTAACGTGTTAAACATCGTAGTGATCACTCCCATCCATTTAGTAACATTTTTAGGGTCAGAATCCCTAGAAAAGGTTGGAGGATCCATCTATTGAAACTCTCTCATCATCTCTGCCGCCCTTGGTTCAGGAGTTCTTGCTCTATCCTTAGCCACCTCTACTATAGCTCACATCGTTGTGAGCATTTTTCGTATGACATCAACACCGCCCGCCTGCTCCTACGGGCATGCCTATCCCCTTTTTCAGGAACTCGGGCAAAAGTACAACCTTGGCCATCACCTCGCCCTGTACCTCTTCTCGGTAACATCGCTATCTATAAGGAAGGATAAGGAGAGGCATCAATACAGAAGGGCTAAACCATCCCATCTTTTATCACTAACGTTATCTTTAATCAAGTTATCACTTAATAAGTATGACCATATCAATACATCTCTCGTGACAAGGAGGATTAATCAGAATGACACACCAATCCAGATAACTAGTTTGGGTTTCTTGTTAGAATAGACGTCGACCAACCACCATTCTAACTCGAACCCTGCACTAGTCGACCAGATGCCCAAGGGCAAGACACATCATCCTAAGAGTCCAACCTTCATGCCCAAATATCACAAAGCATGTAAACATCAATTCATTTCAAAGATGTATCATGTAAGCACACCATGACATGAATAGCACACATCAATGCAAACGCTCGCACAATGGATCAATCATGATCACGACTCTTAGGTATTCGAACCTAAAACTCTAATACTAATCTGTAATGCCCCAATTTCGTAACAATAAAACCCCGCAATATAAAAAGGTAAATAAACCCGAGTTTACAATTTTCTCACAAAATCGTATCAAACGATTAACCAAAACAAAATTTCATCGAAAAGTCAACCAAAATATCTCATTTTTCCATCAGAATTTGAAGTAAAATAGAGCTTTTTAAATGTAAAACAAAGTCCCCAAGTATAGCTATTAACGTCATAAAAGATGCCCAAAAAAAACCAACAAACCTCTTTTTCAAAACAAATTTTCAAAAGTGTGCCACCCAGCGAAATTCAATCGAGCAGACTTCCCACCACTCGAGCAGTAAGGCACCCGAGAGTAAACTGCTCCAAATCCTGAAATTTTCTTAAGTATTGGAAAAACCATAGAATTTCTTATACTTTGAACGTAGTTTTTCTAAGCCAAAAACTTGAAGTTAAAATATACATTTAACATTAAAAAAACCTCCAACTTCTCAAAACTTGAAAATTCTTCATACTAAACCATAAAATTCCATACAAAAACCAAGGAATTAACTCGAATTAAGAACCCGACGATCTCACATGCATATAAGTCATGAATGCACGGCCTTAGAGCCTTACAAACGAATTGATACCGAGTCAAATATATTCTTCTAATGTATTAAAAGTTTCGATTACCACAACCAAAAATCCTAAAGATACAACCAAAGGAACACAAACAATCTCTTCAAGGAAAAACGACCCAATGAGGTCTCAACTGTAGTCCACTTAACTTAGCGACTTGCCTTCCATAACGCCTAAAATTGTTTATACAACATGAGCCGAGACTTGTAGGAAATAGATTAAGGATAAACAAATGCATGACATGGGAGGATGGTCATGCGAAATGCACAATAAAGTTTTATCCAAAAATCAACTTCATTTTTTAAACAAATTTCCAATTGCATCACCGATTTTCTCATACAAAACCAACTCCATTCTTATACCCAACACTGTCATTTTAGTCTTTCATTCCTTCACCAGTTTTAAATCATTTCAAGTTCTCCAATATTCACACACGCACACACAAGCGTCCACTGACGCTTTCCAAACCCAACTAATTCATGGTTTAAATTTTAAGAACCGACGTCGAACGAGCTTATAGACCCATGCATGGCTACTACCGACCGGGCCACACAAGGCCCGCAAGTGGCAAATGTGTTTTATACCTTGTCACGACTATGCCTCCTTCTCGGTTATTAGCCAATGAGCAGGGTACCCAAATCTACGCAATTTTTTGGTCTTTCACCGTAGAGCTATTCAAGCCCAACTTAAATGATCCGTAAATCCAAAGTCAGTCCTTTTGTATTATCAAGTCACAATACACACGTGCAAGTCTAACCCATAATAGTTCCTCTCATCAACAGCCACCCACACAGGGTTAACATTGGTTATATGTTATCAATTCCACACATTTCACTCATTTGGTTTTAATTATCTTAAAACCCACCGACCACCTTGTAGTTTTTAACAAACCTCATTAAGTTCACACGGTTTATCCAAAATATCACTTTATCATCTTACATTTCGCAAATCATAAAGTTCATGGGTTTTTATTCATGAAAAAGGTTCTCACCACCCACAATTTACCAAATCAATAACAAGTTTATCATTAGACCCATTAATCTAAAAAAAACCTCGATTTAACATCTTATATCATTGATATTCATCAATTTAAAGGATTTGTTCAAATCCGTAACCCAACACTTATGTGTTCTCATGCATCACATAAAGTTATGAAAATTTATATACAAGTACGTTGAAATAATTCTAATTTGTTCAAAGATTCAATCAATTCCATCATTTGAACCCAACAACCCAAAAAGCCCCAATTTTCATGGTTTCAACTCAAATCAAACCCTAAATTTCCAAAATCACGTGCTCAATGTCTTCCAATGGTAGTGCTAAGATAGATCTACCACAAATAATAAAAAAGCTCAAGATCCAACATTATTTAACTTCAAACCCAAACCTAGGGTTTCAAAAACATTAATTTTTCATGCTTTTAAGTAAATCCAATGAAATACAACTCATATACATTCAATGACCAAGATTAGTCTTAGATCCTACTTCTTTAATAATAAAACCTCAAGAACCAAGCCCTAACAAGTTCCACCAACGAAGATCTCCAATTGAACAATGAGAAACGAGCTTCCAACGCATAGCTCCAACCTCCAACAGATGTACAATTGAGAGGAAAACAAGGAATCCACTCTAAAGGAGCAAGAAGGGCTCCAATATATCACCAAATCCAACCCTAAGTCTCAACTCTTGCTCTAGAGAGAAAGAGGGGTGAAAAGAATGAGGGAAAAATGTTAAAACCCGCAACTTAAAGTATGTTCACCTGCATTTCGCTTGAGCAGGCAGGGGTCGGCATGAGCGGTCCCCACTTACTCAAACTCTCTGCCATTAGTCCGCTCAAGCAGTCCCCAGGCCGCTAAAGCGGTCAGTGCTATGAGAGGCTCCGAACCAAAGCTGTATAAATGAATCAACTCATGAGGCAAACACCTCACAACTCACCCAAACAACCCACAACAATAATCCTCATACATTACTAAGCATACGGTCATCATCATCCATCATTAACACGATTAAATTTTAATTCCCTCTCACCATTAAACACTTTTTCCTATACCACCAAAGGTCTCAAAACAAACTTTAATCAATCCTCAAAATAAAAAGGGACAGAGTCCCTACAGAATCCTTACCACTTTGGAGTTTTGGGCAACCCTATAACAAAGCCCATAGAGATATGTTTCCATTTCCACTCAGGAATGAGTAGTAGTTGCAACTGATCTGCTGGTCTCTGATGTTCAACCTTCAACTGTTGGCATACTAAATATTGAGCAACAAACTTGGTAATTTCTCTCTTTATATTATTCCACCAGAAATCCTTTTCAAGTCTTTATACATTTTAGTATTCATGGGATGGATTGAATACTGCGATCTATAAGCCTCGCCCGTAATTCTTTTTTTGATCTCTAAATTATTAGGCACACATAATCTATCGCCAAATCTCAAAGTCCCATCACCGTGAACTATAATGTCAGTCTGCGATCCTACTTCCACTTTATCTTTGATTTTTGTAATTGTTGATTATCTCTTTGACTCGCCTTAATTACCTCACTTTGGATAAGCTGAACTTTAAGATTTGCCAAAAGTGTAGCAGGCTCCTGCCAATGTATTTCAACATTTAGTCTTTTTATATCTTCCAAGATATGCTTTTGGTTTGTGATCAACATGCCAAACTACTTGAGGACTTCCTATGCAAAGCGTCTTTCACTGCATTGGTTTGTGATTAAACAGGCCAAACTACTTGAGGACTTCCTATGCAAAGCGTCTTCTACTACAATGGCTTTTCCCAGGTGATAGTTGATTTCCATGTCATAATCCTTCAAATGTTCTATCTTCTATGTCTCATATTCAGCTCCTTCTAAATAAAGATGTATTCAAGCTTTTATGGTTAGTGAATATGTCACACCTTACATCGTATAAATAGTGCCTCCAAATCTTCAATGCAAACACCACTACTGCCAACTCTGAATATCTCACACCTTGCATCGTATAAGTAGTGCCTCCAAATCTTCAATGCAAACGGCACTATTGCCAACTCTAAGTCATGTGTTTGATAATTCTGTTCATATGGCTTCAACTGCCTTGAAGCATATGCCACCATATTATCATTCTACATCAGAATACATCCCAAGTCCTTCTTGGAAACATCACTCTAGACGGTAAAGCCTTCATTCCAGAAAAGAACAATTAAGTATTTATGCAAACACCAAATGCCGTTTCTAACTCTTTAAAGCTCTGTTCACATTCACCAGACCACTCAAACTTCACTTATTTATGAGTTAAATGGGTCAATGTAAAGCTATACGGAGAAACCATTCTACGAACCTCTTGTAGTATCCAACCAATCCCAAGAAACTTTGAATTTCAAAAACACTAGTTGGTCTACTCCATTATACATCTTCAATTTTTTTTCAGATCAATCGAGACCTCATCCATGGAAATCACATGACCTAAAAAGGAAACACAATCCATCCAAGACTTATATTTCTTTAACTTTGCATATAATTTTTTTTCCTCAAAATTTACAACATTGTTTTCAAATGCTTTTCATGCTCCTCTTTACTCTTCGAATATACCAAAATATCATCAATAAACACCACCACAAATTGATCAAAGATAGGTTTAAACACCCCATTCAGTAAGTCCATTAATGCTACAGACGCATTAGTCATACCAAACGGCATCATGAGAAATTCATAATGCCCATATCTAGTACACAAAGCCGTTTTGGACACATTTTCCTCCTTAATCTTCTATTGATGATATCCTGAGCAAAGGTCAATCTTTGAAAATACTTGGCCCCTTGTAGCTGATCAAATAAATCATGTATTCTAGGTAAAGGATATGTGTTCCTTATCGTCATTTTATTTAATTCTCGATAATCAATGCATAGAAACAAGCTCACATCCTTCTTTTTCATAAATAAAACAGAGGCTCGCCGTGGAGAAACACTGTGCCTAATAAAATGTTTATTTAATAACTCTTGCAGTTGCTCATTTAATTCTTTTAATTCTA
This sequence comes from Heliamphora ciliata, assembly GCA_032360265.1. Classification (NCBI taxonomy): domain Eukaryota; kingdom Viridiplantae; phylum Streptophyta; class Magnoliopsida; order Ericales; family Sarraceniaceae; genus Heliamphora; species Heliamphora ciliata. The sequence goes on from JAUMHN010062496.1 coordinate 20,069, forward strand.
TCGAGGCTATTCAAAATAGGTTCTTGGAAATAGGTTATATGCCAGGGACCAAGTCCATGGAGAATTCACTTTTTCTATCTGGTGGCAAACCTGGTAAGTTTTCATCAAATACATGAGGAAATTTACTTACAACTAGAATATTTTTTAAATTCAACTCACTCTACTTGTGTTATTAACAGAAGCCAAATACTCCTTACAACCATTAACAACCATTTTGCTTGTAAATTCGAGATCAGTTGGGAGAAGCCCACCACACACAAAACAAAATTTTAACTAATTTAAATACTCAAATGTAACCTTTTTACTACGACAATCAACTAAAGCATAATTAGCTGCAAGCTAGGTCATTCCAAGTATAATATCAAATCCTGCATCTCTAGCACTGTTAAGTCCACAAGTAACTCTCTATCGTCTATGTTAAATACATGAGATTTGCAGATTAAGTTCGTAATTAATGCACCTCCTACTGGGGGTTTAACACGTAAATCAGTCTCTCTCGGAATACATTTCCAACCATATTTCTTAACAAATTTCACACTATAAACAAAAGAGTCAGTTACACCAAGATCAAATAACACAGGCATAAGTAGAAGACACTAGAATAATACCTACCACCACATCCTTGGAAGTCTGAGCATCTTTTTGAGTAAGTGCATAAACTCACCCATGAATCCACAACCTCTAAAATTTATCTTTCTTTTGATTTGTACTAGTTACACCAATCGGAGCTCTTTTATCTGTCTTTGAGTTCCTCTTGCTCTCTTGGCCATCTCTATTAGGGCACTCAGCTATCATACGGCCACATTATCCACATGCAAAACACGATCAGTATTCCAACGACACTCACCATCATAATTAAATCCATTATATCTGAAGCATCGTGGTTGATCCCTCTGTTTGTCACCTCCATCAAAAGTATGACTTGCCTAATTATTAGAAGATGTAGTGCTCAGCCTTTTGGCGTCCCCCCTTGAACCACTATTGCCTTGAAAACTAGATGAAGTTGGCCTCTTTTTCTAATTATTATCATTGTCTTTCTGAACTTCCTTAAGTCCTCTTTCAACTAGTAAAACTTTGCTCACCAGAGCTCCATATATAGTTAGCTCAAAAGGCATTACTCATTGCTTAGTTTGGGGCTTTAATCCTTCCTCAAACCTTCATGCTCAACTTCTTTCATCGACCACGAGTGTTCGAGCAAACTTGGACAACTTTGTATATTCAACTTCATATTCTGCTACAAACATATTTCTTTGTTCCAAATAGATAAATTCTCTTGTTTTCTAAAGACGAATGCTTTTAGGGAAGTACTTGTCAAAAATATCTTTAAACATTGCCCATATATATCGATTTACATTGTTCTCATGTCTAAATTTCTCCATATTCCCCCAATCATATGCCCTTCCTAGCAACATATAGGAAGCATAATAAACCTTTTCTTCATCGACACATCCCAAAATAGAAAAAGCATTTTCCATCTGTCTCAACCATTTCTCTGTTTCTAAAGGATTTGTAGTTCCTTCAAATGCTGGTGGAACTAACCTTTTAAGCTCTGTAATGCCACTATGTTACCTCTGTTATGCTCCTGCTTCATGTTGCATCTGCTGGTGATGCTCCATAATCCTGGTTAGGTCCGTACCTGTAGTGGCTTATTGTTGTGCGATACCCATCAAAGTTTGCATCAGTTGAAACATATCGGTTGGATTAGGGATCCTTGTTGTTCATCTCCACCATGCTAGTGGCCTCGATTCCTAATGTTTGTATGAAAACCTTTACGAACGCTAGTTGTGTTTCTTTGTTGTTCAACAGTACTAGATGGTTGGTTCGCTTGACCAGTTGAGGGATTGTTAACAATTTCTACAATTCTCCTAGAATGTGCCATCTCAACTTATATACAGTGACATGGTCATATCACATTATTTTCCATCTTCCACTAATGTGGGATAGGGTATCACAATCAGTATCTTCACGTTGGGTGAACTGTACTTTTGGGATAGTGTCCGACACGCCTCTTATTTGCTCTTTGGCTAGATATAACATTATCTTTATTTAAATTTATTATTTTACTTCTGTAGCTTTAATTTTTAATTTTTAATATTGTCTTTATGCTCTTTATTTTTTATTTAGCTAGCGATTTTGTATATTCCTATGTTTATTATGATTGTGCAAAAGTCATTAATCTCCAGGTGATGTTTTATCGTTGTTAGTATATTAGTTTTATTTTCTCTAACATATTGATGGGGGAAAAGTTGTGGAAGGATGTGGCGATCGTGGGATAGGTGGTTGATTGAGATTGTAGCTGGTGGAAGGAGATGGTGGCAAAAGATAGTAGTAAAAAATGGTGATCGGGTGTGTTTATAAGTGATGATAGCAAGAAGTAAGCGTAGTCAGAGGAGAAAATGGAAAGTTATTAACAAAATAAATGAAACACATCTTTTTATTTGTAATAATTTAATAATTTTTTAAAGCCTATTTATATATTTCCAAAAATAGAATAATTATTAAATGCATTTTTGTTCACAATTTATAAAAATATAAAAAATAGAAACTGAAAACTAAACGTAAATATTTATTAGCATCCAAGGCCTAAATATTGTGTTTGCCAAACTTGTGCCAAAGGTAACTTGACACAAGATTTTGATCATCATGTTGCAATTGGGGAGAGATATTTGGAAAGTTGTTGCTAAATGTTGACTTAGAAACAAATATTTTGCTACACAACTAACGACAGGGCATTGTGTGTGATCTTTTCTGTAACTTGCCATGATTCCAAGAATGAACTCTTCCTTGGAATGAACTCTTCCTTGGAATGAACTCCTCCAGAGCCCAGGATTTTGTCATAGATATTGGACTTTTGTGCGTGTGTACATATTGAGGGTGGATAAAATCTATGGGCCCAAGGCCTAGCCCAAATAAATGGATCCAAAGTCCTAAAAAGGAGGCCAGTCAAAAACAGACTGCTCCAGTACTCAAAGAAGCCCGGACCACCAGTTGTTCGGGCCATACGAGTTTGGCCGACTCTAAAAAGGGGCAACCTGGACCAAATAAAGCCCATGTTGGCCCTTAATAGAAGGATAACTTAGCAAGTTTCCATCCTTGATACGATCAGAATTGCATCAGGATAGGAAACAATCGCTAAAGAATAGAAGGCAGAATCCTAAGAGGACTCAACCTTATAAAGATTTGATCCCTATATAAAGGGAGGTGCTCTCAACCCACAGGTACGCAATTCTAAGCCTAGTCCTGGACTAGAAATCTCCCTGAGAGATATCTAACTTGAGTGTCGGAGTGCCTCCCGATCAAACCAGATCGGAGGGCACTAACGGTGTTCTTGGTGTTGCAGGAGTTCAGCGACAGAGTAAGGAGCTTTCAGTGAGTTCGGCGGCAAGGAGTTTAGCCCATATTCTGTTCGGGGTCATCAATACTGGGCCAATTTACTTGGTCCTGATTGTGCTGAACAAGTCTTCAGTTTGTACCGTGCACAATTTGGTGCCGTCTGTGGGAAACGATGACCTCGAACCAACAGAATCATGAGCCATATTCTCACTAGATTCACTAGAAGCCGTACCAGGAGGCAAGAAGAAATTTTCCAACGATCCATACCAGTTAATCCAGAAAGACCAAGGTCTACCAGAATCCCATCAGAGATTCAAAGGCGAAGAGATGATGCCTCACACAATGGTAGGCAACTTTGATATTCAACTACGAGTTCAAAATGGGAGCAACCCTCTCCCCCATCTTTGAGACATAAGGGAAGATTGGAGGAGAGGTTGGCCAGACGAGATAAGATTATTAACAGCCTCGAAGAAAGAATGGAGCAGCGTGACAGGAAGATTGAAGAACTCAGATGATTGGTCCAGAGGCAAGTTTCTCAAAGGGAACCACGCGTAAGGCAAAGGGAAAGTCCCAAGCAAGAGAAAACCAAACAAAGTCCAGAATCCTACAGCCTGAGTCACCTTCAAAGGCAGAGGTTCAAAGAGCTTGAGGTAAGCCCAAGAAGCTCCAGACGAACTGACACCATTAAAATGGAATTAGTTCAGCCAAGCCATGAAAGAGTGGCTCAGGCCGAACTAGACCCCAATTAAGACCTATGGATGTGATTGGAGATAAGAATGGATTCTAGAATGCAGCATGGTAGTGGCCGAACAGCCCAAGACGTGGCAAGGAGAGCCCTTGAACAAATTTTGGTGTCACTATTAGCCGAAGTCATTGAGAATGCAGATCCCCCACGTAAGTTCTCCCTGCCAAAGTTTGAGATGTATGATGGAAAAACAGACCCTGTGAGCCATATTCGACAATACAAACAGGCAATAGCGTTCTGGAGTGGGATCGATGCACTCCTTTGCCGCATGTTCCCGTCCAGTTTGGGGGAGACAGCCCTCAGTAAGTTCCACAAGTTGCCACCACATTCCATAGTCAGCTGGCAACAATTAGTTGAGTCTTTTACTACTTGGTTCATAACCAACAGTAGACAGTCGAAGAGTTTTGACTCAGTACTGACCTTACGGAAGAGTGATGGAGAAACGATTTGAGAGTACGCTCGACGTTACTAGGAGACTTACAATGAGGTTGAAGACTGCAGCGAGCAACTTGTTGTGGCATCTTTCAAGATCGGGCTGCCTCCCCAGTGTCGTTTGAGACAGTCCGTCACCAAAAAGGCCGTCACCACAATGTCCAAACTGATGGTGAAAATTGAGCAGCATGCAAAGGTTGAGGAAGACATAAGCTAGGCTGAACAAAGTGTAGTGTCAGTCAAGCAACCGAAGAGGAAGGAAAAAGGGTAAAAAAACCAGAAGATCAGAAAGCAATCCTAAGAGAAGGAGTCAGTAGCCTACCAGGCCTTGCAAACGGTATTCAAAGAACCCCTACATAAGCTCTTGGACCAGATCATGGACAAGCCTTATTTTCAGTGGCCTCCAAAGTTAATGGGTGATCCGAACAGACCTGACCAAAAGAGGAAGTGTCACTACCACTGAGATCATGGCCATCTGGCTGGAGAATGCAGGACTTTTAAAAAACATTTGAAGGACTTGGTACAAGCAGGGCACCTGCTTGAATTCATTGACGCCTAGAAGACTGCTCGGGAAGGGAGAAATCGTGAACAGGACCAGAGGCCCAAACAAGGAGATGCTCCACTTGGCGGCGTGGTAAAGATGATCCATGGCACAGTTGAGCCCATCACCCGATCAGTTGTTCGGCACCAAGCCAGGATCATTGCGCATGCCATGAAGGTGGATGAGGGCAAATGGCGAAGAACAGAAGAAGACTCCAGCCAAGGCCAGTCTAAGGGGATTAGCTTCTCAGAGGAAAACCTCAAAGGGATACATCAACCGCACAATGATGCCTTAGTACTAACACTGCGCATCGCTAATTACGATGTAATGCGAGTATTAGTAGACCAGGGCAGTTCGGTAGATATCATGTATTACAACTTGTTCCAGAAGCTGGGGCTGAAAGACTCAGTGCTCAAAAAATGCATGACACCCCTGATCAGCATTAGTATAGACCCAATATGGCTAGTTGGAAGGATCACTGTACTGGTGAAAGCAGGGCCTGCAACGGTAAACACTGAATTCTTAGTTGTTAACCAACCTTCTACTTATAATGCAATTGTAGGTAGAACATGGATTCATAGTTTGGGAGCAGTACCCTCAACCTACCACCAGTCCTTAAAGTTTCAAATGGACAAAGAAGTAATTGAAATCAAAGGGGACCAACACGTCGCAAGACAGTGTTTCTTAGCAACGATGAAGGGCCAAAAACAATATCCAGAGGTGAAAACTATAGAGATAGAAGGTGGCCCAACAATCTACGACTATAGTCGAACAGCCGAAGGGAAGGTGGTGGAGGACCTGAAGAAAGTCGCCATCACCCCGGAGGACTCAAATCGGTTCTTCTTGCTCGAGACAAGCATAGCCGAGCAAAAAGAGACCAAACTAATGGAATTCCTAAAGAAAAATAGAGAGGTCTTTGCGTGGACATCATACGAGATGCCGGGGATAGATCCTGAAGTGATCAGCCACCGGTTGAATGTGAACCCCCAGAGGAAGCCGGTAATGCAAAAGCCCAGGAAATCAGCACCACATCATACAGAAGCAGTGGTGGGGGGTTCAAAGACTAAAGGAGGCTGGCACCATCAAAGAGATCCACTACCCGACCTGGCTGGCAAATACTATGGCGGTCAAGAAGAAGGATGGAAAGTGGCGAGTCTGCGTTGACTTCACTGATCTAAACAAGGCCTGCCCAAAGGATTACTTCCCATTGCCCCGAATAGATCAACTTGTCGACTCCACTACGGGATATGAAAGGATGAGTTTCCTAGATGCATACAGGGGATACCACCAATTAGCTATGCATAACCTAGACATGGAGAAAACAGCATTCATCACTCCTCGGGGAATCTACTACTACAAGATGATGCCATTCGGACAAAAGAACGCAGGAGCCACCTACCAAAGACTCGCCACCAAGATGTTTGAAGACTTGATCGACACGGCCATGGATGTCTTTATTGATGACATGGTTATAAAAACCAAGCACCCAAACAGACATCTCGATGACTTGAGGAAAACATTTGAAATCCTCAAGGCCTATAAATTGAGGTTTAACGCTTCTAAGTGCGCATGGGGTAAGTTCGGGAAAATTCCTGGGCTTCTTGGTAACCCACAGGGGGATAAAAGTAAATCTCGAACAGATTTCGGCCATTCAAAATTTAAAAAGCCCACAGAACCTGAAAGAAGTCCAGAAGTTAACATGGATGGCTGCAGCACTCAATCGATTTATTAACCGAGCTTCCGATCGCTGCTATCTGTTCTTCAAAGCAATGAAGAGGGCTAACCAGTTCAGGTGGAACGAAGAAAGTGAGGAGGCTCTTGTCGAGCTGAAGCAACACCTCTCTTCCCCACCGTTACTAACGGTGCCAAATAGTGGTGAGACACTATTCATGTATCTCGTCGTTTCAA